>JAFBJT010109893.1:87269-97807 GCA_016785325.1 Chascanopsetta lugubris
CACAGAAAAACAAATGAGCTAAACCAATGTAATGGGTCGATCCACTCTTGCAAAACGGGGGAGTGGCGACGTAAAGCTACCTGATCGCACGGTGCGGACAAAAAAAAAAGCAAAAACTACGCTGGCTTTGCATTCCTTTGATATCGTCAGGGCTACATTACCCATGATGCATCTCAACCGTTAACGGGTCATGCGGAGATCGGGGGCGGGGGGTGTGGGGGGGGGGGTGTCATGGTGGTACGTGACCGCAGGCGAGGATAAGGAGCCGACGTCTGGTGAGCTCACGTCTGCGTGAGTCCACAACCCCGGATTTTTGGGTCATTTTCAGACACTTTGAGACGCAGCAGACGGTGACTCACGTGACATCACTGCAGGCTCAGTTTGCACAGCACACACACTCTTAAAGGTGCAGTGCGTAAGATCCGGTGACCTCTAGAGGCGTGGTGGCGTGTTGCGTGCATCACCTCACCCTCACCCCTCTGAGCGTGCAGGAGAAGCTGTGGTCGACTTCAGTTGTCATTAAAACTCAGTCGATGTTTAGTACGTCCACTTTTGCTACGGTAAAAAACATGGCCGCCCCCGTAGAGAGGACCCCCCTCCTCGTGTAAATATTCATTTAATGGGCTCATTTAAAACATCTACGTGATTGTAAATGAATGAACATGTCAGTGTGTAATAGTTTCGTGATATTTTTGGAAAAATGACACATTGCACACTGCACCTTTAATGTTTTGTTTCATGAAATACCATGGGGCTCACCTACACCTGTAAAAAAACAAAAAAAACAAAGACGGTTCGAAGACTGAAAGTGATCAGCTGGTGCATCATGGGAAATATCGTGTGGAGGCGGAGGGGAAAACATATTTCCATTTCAGCTCATTAATTTCTGTTAAAAATCTGTCTCCCTCCATGTGCAGCCATGCATGATTGTCCGACTGCGTGTGTGTGTGTGTGTGTGTGTGTGTATTTGGCTTGCATTTGATGTATTTGCGTGAGAGGAGGAGGAGGAGGAGGAGGAGGAGGAGGAGGAGGAGGAGACGACGAGGGGGCCGGCGAGGGCCTGAAACGCTGTGACCCGTCCCTGGGGTCCCTTCATGACTGAGTGGACTTGCACTTTGCAGATTCAGGTTCAAACACACGCGGCTTATTATAGACACACTTTAGATCTAGTGACAAACATGGCTCCTGCTCTTCCGTGCGGCTCAAGGTTGAATGGAGCGTGTACAGTACCGTACTTGCCGGAGAAATACGACATGTCTGTGTTAAACTACTAACATGTGCATCCCGGGGTCCTTGAGGAACTCCGCCTCCGCCTCATCCGGCTCCATTGTTGATCTCTAGCCCCCACCCCCCCCACCCACCCCACCCCCGCCCCCACTTGCAAATGCATTACAGCCATGTATTTGCCACATCCAGGCCAGTGTGTGTTCTCAGAGGAGCCCTTGTCAGCGGCTGATATGGCTTAGCTCAAATCCCCCTCGGCCCCGTGACGACGCACCGGCGCAAATGGGCCAGACGACCGTGGCAGTGTGGTGAGAGTTCAGGGTTCAGCGCCGGGCTGAGGAGCGAAGCTGCTAATTATTCGGGTCGGATGGTAAACAACGTAAACAAACCTTTTAGCTCGCGAGGTCAACGTAGATTTAAAGAGCGGGGTTTTCATTCATGTCCTACATCGCGTTCATCTCATTGAAGGCTTTTAGGATTAAATGTCGGTAAAGCCGTGAGGTCAAATCTTTGAAAACATTTTATGACGAGGCATTGTCGGGATCATTCATCAAGAGGATGTTTTTTTTGTTTTTTTTTCCCCTAATACAGTCACAAAGAGGATGAAAGCACAATCTGCCATATCAAAGCGAAGTTGATATCAACCCTAATCCAAGGGCGACGTCGCTTCCAAGAACAATACAACAGATGGAGAAGGTTATATTTTGCTTTAGTCTTTTACTGAATAAATACTTTGCCCCATCCCTGGATCCTTTCCTTCAAGTGACGACTTGTCGCGTCACTTCTGTTTGGGATGAGAGGGCAAATTTAGCGCTGTAGGCGCTCGTGACTCACTCTAGTGGTAAAAAATAGGGTAGTGCCATTTGGTACTTCCTGTCTCAAGGCGTCGTCGTCTTTGGTATGTTTGCAAAGTCTGATACTTCACAACACCAGTTGAGAATTTGCGAAACTTGAAAACCACAATCGGCCGCTTTAATATCCCTCCATCATTTCCTGGTTCCTCCTCCGTTTTCCTTCGTCACCACCTCAGGTCGCACTCTGCGTTTCCATTGGTGGCCTGTGCTCCTCCCTCCCCACGTCGTATCTCTGCCTCATTTTTCCGACCGGCCTGGGTGTGAGTCAGCGGCTCCCGCGGTGAAACGGGCGACTGTGCAAAAGGGGGGCGGGCAAAGGGGGTGTCCGCCGAGGGTCCGCGCTGCCATGTGAGCTGGACAGGAGGAGGGAAGATAACCTGGTGTGGCGCCAGCACCCCCCCCCCCACCCCCTGCCCCCTGCCCCCGAGGGGCCACTCCGGTAGTGGTGGTGGGGTTGGTGTGGGGATTAAAAGGTTGGCGGCACCTGGGGGAGGGAGGGAGAGAGAGAGAGAGAGAGAGGTCCAACTTGCATGGCTGCTCCGCTGAGTGACGGACGGACAGACTGACTGACTGACTGACTGACGGGCTAACTAGCAGAACAAGGAGAGTGTGGGTTCACAGCTCCACGCCGCCGCCAGCGGGCATGAGTGGGGCTCGGAGGGCGCGAGTGGGGCTCGGAGGGCATGAGTGGGGCTCGGGGGGCACGAGGGGGGCGCGGAGGGCAGGGGTGGGGGTCTTCATGTTCCCCGACATGCAGATCAGATTTGATGACAGGAGACAGCCACAAGTGTCCGGAGCCTTTCTGTGAAGGCATCGAGGGTGCACGTGCACGGCTGGAGGAGATGGTTCCTGCAGGGACACACACCGAAAGGCTTTAAACTGGCTCCTCCGCCGCAGTTTGAAAACGCACTATTGGTTCCAAATAGAATAGAAGTGTTTTATTGGGCAAATATGAGAATGAAATCACAATACCGAGTGTAACAGAAATTGTAAATAACATTATGTGACACGACGGCTCCTCAAAAGCGAAGCCGAGTCTTCTTTATTGCCCCCTGGTGTCCAGTAGCAGCAGCACAGGCCCCAAACCATACCTCTTTCTTCCATGATAGTGGATGGAACACATACCTCACTATCTTTAGGTGGCTCTTATCACACTACGTATGGTTGGAGTGGTCATTTTGAATAGTGATCAAAACAGGGTGAAATGTGGTGATTGACAGCTGAGATGGATTTGTGATTTGTCAAGTGCGCGTGGATTGATGGGAGTCCGACAGCAAAGCCGCTCGCCACAGTCACCACTTGGCATATTGTGCTTTCATGTATATCCACATATCCTGGTTATTCCCTCCGCAGAGTAAATGGCTTTAAATCATATGTTCATTGAATTCTAAAACACTAATAACATCATTCAATCCGTTGGCAGGGAATCGCATCAGACGCGGTACTACAGGCCTCAATTTGTCCTAAAACGGGCGAGATGAAGAAGTCAAATAACAACGGACACAGTTTGTGTGTAAAGCTGAATGGGCGGGATCGGGGTATTTCCTCTGTTTAGTCCTAAGTAAGGATCGTATTTCTCTCATTTAGCTCTAAAGGTCAGTGTTGGACTCGCGTTCTATTTATAGCCACTTCCTCTCAGGGCCCCATAAAGAAACTCCTCTCAGAGGTGTGACACAGTGTGCCACAGAAAACCGCCTCTCGTACGTTAGGCGTCCATCCTATGCGCCGCCATGCTGCCCGAGATCGCATGTAGCTGTCAGAGCCGATGTGGGGGGGGACGCCTCGTGGTGACGTTGATGCGCAGAGCCAGTTATGTCGCCACGGAGACGATGGCGGCCTACACAAACATTACATCACACCTGTCACTACCGATCGGCGCAGATGGACGGACGTGTTACCTTCACGCCAGCTCATGGGTTTTTCGCTAGATTTCCCAGACGTGGGATTTTTTTTCGCAATTTAGCGACGGCCCCTTATTTCCGAAGCCACCCGATAATCGCCGGCAGGAATCTGGGAATGCTGAGGCCATTAACGTGGTTTTTGTTTTTTTTGTTTTTTTGTTTTTTTGTTTTGCTTTAAGGCCACAGAATATCTATGTTTAACTCGTCTGCAACCAATTACACGGCTGAAATCCAAAAAATGACCCCCGGGTACTTTGGTGTCCAAGGTTGTTTGTGCTGATATTCTGCTTTTCAAATGCCAGCCAGTTAATTATGCAAATTGACTACAAGGGGCCCGGCTGTATACACAGGCATGCAACACGCCGGCCCCTTTATGTGTGTACACTACACACACTCCCATATATCCTGCTCGACTTATTAACGGGAACCAGCGCCTTCTCCTTTTATTTTTTTTTTTTATTTTTTTTATTTTTGTGAAAGAATGAAAAAAAAAAAAGATGAGACGACCCCTCGGGCTGAAAACTCTCCCTCTCCTCCCGACTCTGGCCCGGGCCCTCGCTCTCCCCCTCCTCCTCCTCCTCCTCCTCCATCCTCTGTCCTCTCTCCTCCTCGTGGTGCAGCTCCTCTGCGCAGCGATGCTCTGCGACACTGGCCGGCTTTAGAGGAGGCGAGTCCACATTGCATTAATTCCGAGCAGAGAGGAATCCAGTATCAGATGTAATGGGTTTGATTCCAAAGCCCTGGGGCCGTGTTCTGCGCCGCTGTAATGGTGGTGGGAGTCGGCAGAGATCCTGCACTCATCAGAATCCTGCCCCAACACACACACACACACACACACACACGCACACACACACACACACTTTCTTCTCATGTCTCCCCGCTCGTTCTCTCCTCCTCTCATCTCCATCCGCCCATCTCTCTCTCTCTCTCTCTCTCTCTCTCTCTCTCTCTCTCTCTCTCTCTCTCTCTCTCTCTCTCTCTCTCTCTCTCTCTCTCTCTCTCTCTCTCTCTCTCTCTCTCTCTCTCCCTCCTTGACCAGAGGTGTTGCCCTGGCCCCGCCCCCCACTCTCCCCCAACCTCCTCGCCGTGTTGTCGCCTAATTACTGTCTCTAAACATTCCACTCTGTCCCCAGCAGTCCTGAATTAAGTGTCTGTTGTTCATTCACGGATGGATAATTGTTTCTCTCTCTCTCTCTCTCTCTCTCTCTCTCTCTCTCTCTCTCTCAGATTCAGTCAGGTATTCCAGAGAAGGCAGCATCATGGGATAATGGCGAATAAGCCCCAGGGTGAGTTTCCCTTTTTTTTTTTTTTTGTCTTTAATTGAAGAGCAGCCTGCCACAGCGAGCAGCGGGGCACCTCTCCAACACAACATACCATTGGTTAAAGGACCAACACGTCTAATTGTCCTCCTCTAATCGCCGCCGCCGCATCGCAGACGCGCGAAAAACCCGCCGACTCTGTTTTTTTTTGCAAAAAAAAAAGCCAATATGCCATCGGCCAATCAAAGTCACATTAAGCGCAATTTGATATTCAATGAAATATCTGACCTATATAAAATAATGAGGTACACTGCCGGAGCCGTAAAGAGGTGTTTAACTCGGTGGAACCGGGGCTGCATGCTTTATCATGCATTTAACAACGCTAGCCCCGTGTTTTCCTTTTAGGAAGGGGGCCGGGGCCCGGGCTCAGCGCTGTGGAAGTAAAGCTTTATGGCTCTTTGGCCACCATGTCCTGCGTGCTTTACGACAACGGACGGACCCGCACCCCGTTTCCCAGGGACTCCTCAGGCTCCGGGGCGCCGGCTCCGGCCGGGGCGAGAGATACAGGAGTGATACAAACCTGCGTCCAGAAATATCTCTGTTGAATAAGTCGTCCTCTGTGATGCAGAGAGGCCTGCTCTCCATACAGAGACCACCACCCCCCTTCCACCGCCCCCCCACCCCCCGCTGGAAGTCACGACATAAGCACCTTTAATGTTGCATAACACAAACACCCAGGATAAGCTGGTGTCCTCTGATGTGCCCCCTCCCTGCATGCGGAGGCCTCGGGGGTGAAAAAAAAAAAAAGAGGGGCTTCCCTGGGATCAGCCCTGTGTGTGTGTGTGTGTGTGTCTGCTGGGGCCTCCGCTTATTATTGTGATGGATGGTGAGGGAAGGAGGGGAGAGCGATGGCCCCGGCCCTCCTCCTCCTCCTCTTCCTCCTCTTCCTCCTCCTCACCACCTCTGTATGAGCGGCGAGCGGCTCGAGCGGCGGCGGTGAGGTAATTACACCGTCATTATAAGATGCACTTGGGCTCACACACGTAAACACACACGGTCCCCTACACAGCAGATGGGGTCTGCGGTGTCGTCAGCCTGATGGTTCCCTCCCTCCTTCCCTCCTTCCCTCCTTCCCTCCTTCCCTCCAGTCCTCTCCTCTCTTTACACCGACTTGGGAATTCCAGCCTTCCAGGGAAGCTTGCCAGCTCTGGACCATGACGTGTGTGTGTGTGTGTGTGTGTGTTTGTATGTGTGTGTGTGTGTGTGTGTGTTTGTATGTGTGTGTGTGTGTGTGTGTGTGTGTGTTGTGGTTGGCAGGGTCTGGTTAGACCCGAGCCCTCTCCATCACTGACAGGCGAACAGATGTGGAAGCCGTGGTGAGGCCTCTCTTCACATGTTGGAGACGATCCACAGCGGAGCTCAGACATGACAAGGTTAAGAAGAAGTTAATGATTTCATCCCGCAGTCGACTTTGATTTAAAAGGCAAATGACTCGGGTCGCTCTGGCCGATGTGGCGTGATCACGGCGCGCACACGGAGACGGACGCGGCGTCCGTGACGTCGCCCTCGGGGTTCTGCAGAGTGGCTGTGAGGCTCGTCGTTGGTAGGTCGGTCTGTCCGAAACCCCTCCTACTCCCCGGTTCATCCAAAAATGGGCAAAGAGGCGGAGCCCAGGCAGAGCCGGGGGTGGGGCCGGTGGTGCAGGTCCACTCGGGAGGCCACGCCCCCTAATTGTGCACAATTTCAAAGAGCAACGAAGTAGAAATAAGCGAGTTAGAATACAGTTGTCACGGGAACAAATGGGACTGATTGAGACCAAAATCAATCAACATTGGAGTCTGTGGGGATGGACTCGTTTTTGGAGCCAGCCCCGAGTGGCCACACTGTGAACTGCACGTTTTTTCACTTCCCTATTGGGCTCATCTGTCGGCCCCTGGAGGTCGGACCCAACCCACATAGGTTTTACCACCAACAATAAGACGTTTGAGGGGTCCGCGTGAGGGATTTGTGACACCTAGCGGTGAAGTCGTACGTCGCAGCCGAGCCTTCGGGTCAATTGTTGACGCAAAATGAAAATAGACCTTGGCTCAATCTCGCGCACAGGCCCTTTTAAAGCACATTTTCCGCTGTAACGACCGGGCAGAGTGTAACGATGCAGTGGTATTTAAACGTGGAGGTACAGCGTCTCCTCGTTTGCCTCCACAGCCTTTACCCGGTGCGCTCCGAGTGTGTGTCATGGAGCGTGAAACGCAGTGGTTCCCTGCTGTAACATACATGTGTGGATGCGCATACTCATGCATTAGTGAGGTCAGCGGTGCATTTGGTGAATCACTCCAGGACGGATGCACAGATCCTTGTCGGGAAATCGCTCCGGCACACTCCCACATGTAAAACCTTGAATATTTCAGTGGACATCACATGTGTGCAGAGATCAAACAAACACACTTTGAAAGGAGGTGTTTTTTTCTTTCTTTCTTTCATGATAATCAACATGAATCCATAAGGACACTCACAATAGTATTTGTCGTGTTTTACCAAAGGGACCGATGCTTCGCTGTGCCCTCCGTTGCTTAAGCAGATCAATCAGATGTTCAGCAACATCACAAACACTAGAGCCAAGGTCCAGTGTGTACGATTGTTGACTTTAAGTCCATTGAAAATAGCAGAAATAGGATGTAGAATACGTGGAATGTGTCACATATGCCACCATCTTTTTACAGTAGCCCAGAATTGACCATCTTTGGCCGCGACATGCAACTTCACCACTGGATGGTGCTGAATCCTACACACTGTTTCTTTGAGGCTATGTGTTGTGGTGTTGATGTGAGTCTCCACCAAAGCGCAACAATCGCCCTTTAAGGTCATTCAAGCTGCACTAACTTGCTCATATAGTCATGGATATTATTGTCCCATAACTTGGAATGCTGGACCCTTTTTATTTCATTTATTTGATTTTACAATAGATTACATTTATTTATTTATTTATTTTTCACTGTGAACTCACCCATCCAACGAGTGTCACGGAAATCCATTCCGTAGCTTTGACGTAATCCCGCCGCCAAACACAACGGACGAACGAGGGTCGGAACTCGACCCCACCGCCGGTGTCACGTGACCCAGCATCACTGCTTCTCCTCCGGGGTCGGATCCAATACAAGGGCCGAATTCGGCACGGGAGCGAATGTAGGAGAAGACAAACCGCGAGTCACAGTCAGAGCCCCCATGGCGTCCATAAATATATGAATCCTAAAAACTGAAGGAATGAATTCATGAGAGGATGAACCATCGTCCACCTCTGCTCTGAGTTCTTCTTTGCACTTTAAAGGAGGACGGTCCAGAACTCGGGTCCAGACACCGGATGGGGCCGGAGGCTCTCCTCCCCGTCCTTGGCCGACTCGCGCCTCCTTGCCGCTCATTGTAACACAACAACAGAGGGAGGCGTTGCTCTAAATCAAGTCTGGAAACGGTGTCACTTCTTCGGGTCGGGTCACCGGACGCAGACGCGGCGCCACCACTACGCCGGAGCCACTCGGGCCGGAAGGAGTTGCCCCATTTCTCGCCACCGCTGCTGCACTCGTGCACGTGTGTTGGTGAATAATGCATATTGATAGATTCCCACAGAAGCTGGAGGATGGGCATGTTGTGTGTGTGTGTGTGTGTGTGTGTGTGTGTGTGTGTGTGTGTGTGTGTTTTCCTTCCATGAGAATAAACAAGAGAAATTATACACCATGGAAACGTGCCGCCGCTCTATAAATAGCAGTGGTGCCTTTTAGCTGGAGGATGTAGTGTAGTTGTGTTTGTACAGGTCAGACTGTGAGATCCACTCTTTGTGCTCTGTATCCCCCCCCCCCCCCACATCTCAGGGGCACCCGGCCCCCTTTAAAGGTGCAGTGTGTACGATTTCACTTCTGTCTCTTCTAAAAAACATTACGAAACAATCACATTCCAACATCTTCATGAATTTACAATCATCTAAATGTTTTGTATTTTTCCAATTACATGAGGAGGGGGTCCTCTCTACGGGGGGGGGGGGGGGGGGCCTGGGGGGCGCCATGTTTTGATTTTTGAGCTTTTATGACAACAGAAGTCGACCATACTTCATGCTCAGGAGGGTGCGGGTGAGGTGATGGATACAACATGCAACTTCACCTGTAGAGGTCACCAAATCTTACACACTGCACCTTTAATTTCTAATAGCCAAGATACATCTCATCTACGGGAGGAGCCATAAAGGGGAGGGGGGGGGGGGGTGGGTGAGCGGGGGAGAAGCAGTGTAGAAGTGTAGGACTGACGCACTCTGGAGGATGAAGAGTATGTTTTCTGCCCCCCCCTCCTCCTCCTCCTCCCCCCCCTCCTCCTCCTCCTCCTACTCCTCCTCCTGATTTAACACCAAGCAGGAGGACGAGATTATTATTTTCCATAAATAATCCTGAAGTGTGAAATAATCTTACTTCCTGGCATGTGGCCATGCAAGAAGGTCTCTAATCAGACAGCTGCACTCGCTCGTGTTCCAATTTGAGTTCATTTTAAAGGTGCAGTGTGCAGGATTTTGCGACCTCTAGTGGTGGAGCTGCAGTATAACACAATTACAGTCACGTGCTTTTAAGGGGAACCCTCGGTCATCACTCAAGCCCAATGTGCCATTCTGGGCTGTACTGTGAAAACATGGCGGTGCAACATGGCGGCCTCCACAGAGAGGACCCACTCCTCGTGAAAATAGATTTTTTCCCCCCCTAATAGGCTCATTCCAGGGTAATGGAAGTAAAAAAAAAAAACACATTTTGGTGATTGATTATACATTCATGAACATGTCAGCATGTAATTATTTGTGCAATCTTTATTAGACGTGACAAAACGGGTGGAATCTTCCACACTGCACCTTTAAGGGAAGGCATGACACTTCCCCATGCAGCCTGATCCTCCTCATCCTCTAGGACCATGACATGAATGACATGAGTGGCATGTCTGCAGACTTACCCCCCCCCCACATCCCCCCCCCCCCCCCCCCCCCCCCCCCCCCCCCCCCACCACCACCACCCCCTCCACCAATCACCCACCCCCCCTCCAACCCCTTCTACAGGAAATCAATAGTGGGTCTCCATCAGAATTAATCTGGGATCCACCACCA
Organism: Chascanopsetta lugubris; assembly: GCA_016785325.1. NCBI lineage: Eukaryota > Metazoa > Chordata > Actinopteri > Pleuronectiformes > Bothidae > Chascanopsetta > Chascanopsetta lugubris. Next base: position 97,636 of record JAFBJT010109893.1, read on the forward strand.
CCACCACCACCACCACTACTACGGTGCGTGGCAGGCGGCCAGCTGAGTGATGTGCTGCCGGTTTAAACGGCCCCCGCATCCTGCGCGCTCCTCCGGAGGAGTCCCAGTCATCACTCGGCGCTCGACTCATCACGTCTGACTCTCTCTCTCTCTCTCTCCCTCTCTCTCTCTC
>JAFBJT010109894.1:0-10541 GCA_016785325.1 Chascanopsetta lugubris
CCCCCCCCCCCCCACCCACCCCCACCCCACCCCCCTCTGTGTTCACATCAGTCAGTCATGTGATCTGGGGTGGGTTCATGTGTTAGCTGTTGTCACTTTTTCCTTTATAGGTGAAGCCGCTCTGACCCCTGTTTCCATAACAACCAGCTGATCTGTCTTAACAACCGCATCATAATCACACCCTCAATGGGTTTTTTTGGACTTTTTTCGCTCCTTTTTGCACATTGTAAAATAGCAAATACATTCCGGCTACTTGTCGCCATTCATGATATCTATTTCTGTTTACATTTCTCAATGCCAGTTTTACTGTTTGTTCATTCAGCACAACACCAACCACATCCATTGTGCATTATTATGCTTCTCTCTTCTTTTTAATCTTATCATATCTTATTATAACATTCAACTTCACCACCTGATGTCAATAAATCCTCAAATCTGTTACTTTAAGTTACTAAGTTTAGGTTGGATTTCGGATATGTTTAGATTTAGGTTGAAGTTGAAGACGTGTCTCTGCAGGAGAGATGACTCTCTCTCTCTCTCTCTCTCTCTCTGTCTCTCTGTCTCTCTTTCTACTCTGCCCTCTGCTGAGTCGTAACAGTTTGAATGCAATTTGACATTCTGACATTTTCCTTTTTGTTGACCCATCAGATACAACATAGCTGAAAGAGTGATATCAATGCACAGTTGAAAAAATGAACTGACTAAATTCTGTTCTTTTATGAATCCACTGTAGAAATGTGGAAGTAAATCATCCACATGGCGTCACGGTAAACTTTAAAGTGAGAAACGGCAGAGTAAATAGTGGAAATGAAACTACATGTGACACATGCTGCGCACAGTGACCATGCACCCAAAAGCCACTTGAGTCTAATCCCTCACTGAGGCTGGGTGAGGCTGGGTGAGGTTGGGTGAGGTTGGGTGAGTGACTGCCCTCTCTGCCCATGAGTGACTGACGACGCACTGCAGCTTCACAGTCACAAGACTCTCCACCTCTGAGAGCTCATAGGAAAATATGCCCTCCGGCTTGTTTCCACCTCAGGCTCCCGAAGCAGCGTGGACATAACTCCCTCACCGTGCATCGTGCAGCGGCTCAGCATTCCATGTCTGAGGTCTCATGCCGACCACCATCTCACTATGCAGCACCTACGGGTGGGGACAGAGTGCCAAGTTCAAGAGAGTAGTTGTGCAAATTTATGTCAGTCTACACATTTTTTACATTCATGTGTATCAATAAATCTACTAATGAAGAGGATTTTAAAAAGTAGATTACTATTCATATTATTATTAATAATAGTATTATTATACAATAATAACAACATTTTATGCCTTATTTGTATTATCATTCATATTTTTGTATCTTCTTTCTTTCTTTGATTTTGTAATTGTTTTTACTCGATTTTGTTGAATTTAAAACATTAAAAATTTAGAAAAGGACATCAATAATACAAATAAATCTTTCACCCCACCCACCCACCCACCCACACACACACACACCCACCCACCCACACACACGCCCACCCACACTCACACACACACCTACACACCCGCACACGCAAACCCACACACACGATGATGACACCCACTGTAAAACTCTCAGCTGGGTTTCAGCCGCAGCCTGCGTGACTCCGCCCCTCACTGCTGTGTTGTAACATGCAGTCGGTCCATGTGGCAAATAGCTGGTGTTGCATGAGTGTGTGTTTGGTGAGTGAGTTCACTCAGGGCCAGACGCCCCTGAATGACAGACTGCACAAGTGGAGGCCCCATGAGGTGTAGGGTTGTTCCATGACTCCGAATGGAAAAGCCAAAGGACAAGTTGAATGTCTTTGAAAAGGTCCCATAGATGGATTGTGGTGTTAAACATTAACATCATTTTCAATGCAGGATTCAAATATTGTGCAAATATTTAAGAATAAATATATGTCTGAGGACATGACACATTATAGTACATGTGGCCTGAGGCTGCAGCCAAGAGCTGCTGATCTGAGCATGTCTGGGTCTGTCTGAAAACACATCCACACATTTAAAGGTGCAGTGTAAAGGATCTGGTGACCTCTAGAGGTGAAGTTGCAAGATCACCTCACCCTCACCCTTCTGAACATGCAGGAGAACTCATGGTCGACTTCAGTTGTCATTCAAACTCAAAAGATGTTTTGGGCGTCCACTTTGGGCTACTGTAAAAACATGGCGGCCCCCGTAGAGAGGACCCTCTCCTCATGTAAATGTACATTTATGGGCTCCTCCTATTGTCAATCTGCCTTATGGTGGGGTCTGATGTCACAACTCTATGCAACTAAGGACAACCAGCAAATAGGAAACAACAACAACAACAACAACAAGAACACCATGCAGCACAGTGAAGCTCCCACACTGAGTGCTTGTTTATGGCTTGGCTAACATGCCAACAGCTGGAGCAAGACAGGAAGTAAACACATGTTGCCAACATGTCCAATGATACCTTTAAGAGGGACAGACTATTTCAATATAGACATTTGAATAGAGTTATTTGAACCATTATTACATTGTTACTGCTGTTGTTGTTATAGCCAGAGTCACGTCTGCATGTGTTTTAATAAAATAGATAAACACAGAGACTGGTCAAGCTTAGCTCAGGTTCATTTGGTCCGGGTTTGGTACACAGGTCAGCAGTCAGGTTGTGTGGAGCAGGCAGAAGCAGGAAGCAGGAACAGACAGAGTTCGATACACGAGGCGACCATCCACAAGGAGAAGGCAAAGGGGTGGTGCGGTGACAGTCAAGGGTCGAGAACACGAGAATATAACGAGAGGTAAACGCTTGGAGCGCTTGGCATGAGTGCAAGACAATCTGGCACTGGCGAGAGGGAGCTTAAGTGGGGCAAAGGGCGGGAACACAGGAGGACAGGTGAGGGGATTCAGGTAATCACGTCGCACAGCGGAGGGGAGGGCAAGCTCGCAGTCATGACATCTTACGGTGTGAACATGACCCACATTTCACACCCACAAACATCACACTCCTCCTGCCCCATGCATGATAAAGCACTTTAAATAATAATAATAATAATAATAATAATAATAATAATACCCCAGTGTGTAGCAGCACATCACTGCCTCCACACCTATTTGTAAACTCACATCACCCTGTGGACGTCCTTTGTGTTTGGCACGTTGCAGCCGACCCACTGACAAATGTGTCCTATTACGCCCATTCTCTGACAATCCTGAATAAACACGTCTTTAACAGACAGTCAGCAGCGCACATGTCACATGTATAAATAGACACAACTGACGAATGAACTGTGCCGGGCCTGCTGGCTGTATATCCAGTATCATCAAACAGAGACATGACTAAACATAGACAGGAGCAGAGCCTGGTGGAGCGAGGGAGGAGAGGGAGGAGAGGGAGGAGAGGGAGGAGAGGGAGGAGAGGGTGCTTATCATCGGCTGTGGCTCCTCCCCCCGGCCTGATGATGGAGGTCAGAGGAGGCCGGATGCTGAGGGATGGGACATGACAGAGGAATGTACACTGAAATGAGATGTGTCCATCGTTCAGCCTCTTCTGCTTCTGAAGGATTGTTTGTACATGTATCAGCAGTGAGGAGGGAAGAGTGAGTAAAGGAAAAAGGTCTGTTTTTGGAAGAACCTCCTGTGACACACTGCTGCCACCACGGCTATTAGTATGATTTTTCCTATCCAGTATATTTAGGATGGATGACTGTCACGTTGTCATTCTAAGAGCGGAATGCACACAGTGTACCCACCGAGGGGCAACCTCTGGTGCAGACGGATGAAGCACAATAGGAAGTGAAAAAACGTGCAGTACACAGGGTAACCACTAGGGGCTGACTCCAAAAGGGAGCAAATCCCCATTGACTCCCATGTTAAAATGATCAACATCAGAGGTGAATGAAACATTTTTAAAGTCTGGTACAAACTTCGATTTTGCTGTCGATGTTTTCCCATGACAAGGGTATGGGGGTGATTTTTGTTTCTTTGTCTAACTTTATTTTTATATAAAATAGAATATCTTTATCATATCGATGTTTGAAATTGTGCATAATTATGGGCGTGGTCTCTTGACCTACACCTGAGCCGACCCGACACATACCGCGGATGAGGTGACGGCACCACGAGCCGACCCACAGCTCTGTATGTGTTCCGCCTCTTTTGAATGAACCAGGATGTAGTGGGGCTTTTATTTTGAAAGCCAAGGAAGCGAGGGGAGGAGCTGTGAACGGAGGCTCCCGGACGCAGCTGTGATTCCTCGCGTGTAAACATCAAGCATGACAGAATCACACACACAGGAAATGGAGGCACTTCAAAACAAAGGCACAAATTAAGAAAGTAAGGACAAAAACAAACCTTTATGAAGTTGAACGTTTTTTTCATTAAATAGTCAGGGTCAGCACGACCCCCCCCCCCCCCCCCCCCTCCCCCCCCCCCCCCCATCTGTGACTCACTTCAGGATATTCCACTCAAGCATGATGAATGTTTAACCACAGGTGTCATCAATTCTTCTCTGAAATTATGATGATGGCATTTTATCAGTAACCCTCGACGTTCTGACAGAAGTTGCTGTCATTGATCTTATCCTGACTCTTTGTGGGGAAATCCTGAACCTTGGTGTTTGTAAGATCGACGTGAGTCAGGGAGCAAATCAGTGTAAAGGACAGTGAATTCTCTTTGGCGGAATCGTCATGAAATGCAAACAGAGAGCACGGCCTGAAGAGTTAGAAGAGGGGAGGGAGGGGTTTATTGAGAGAAAGGGGGAGAGAGAGAGAGAGAGAGAGAGAGAGAGAGAGAGAGAGAGGAGGGGGGAGCGGGGAATAGAATTGGGGGGTGGAAGACCTCGACATTGTGGACAGGGGGCTACATAAAGAGTATCATAGAGAGAGAGAGAGAGAGAGAGAGAGAGAGAGAGAGAGAGAGAGACGCTGCATGCGCACTCCCCTCGGCTGATGTCACGGATGAGATGGGCGTCGCCGCGCAGGGCACAGGTCATGTGACCTGTGATGACCTTTGTGGCCTGTGATTAGATGAACGCTCGTTACCTGCAGAGACAAGAGGAGAGGCGAAGAGGACGAGGACAACAACGAGAGGAAAATACAGCAGGGGGCGTGACGAGAAGATGTAGCGGAGGTGGTGGTGTTGTGTTTGTGTGTGTGTGTGTGGGGGGGGGGGGGGGGGCGGGGGGGGGGGGGGACGGAAGGACAGAAGGAGAGATAATTAAACAGCAGTGCAAGGGACCCAGGGTGAACACTGAAAGCAAGAGGAAGGCCGGCCAAGATTGAATTAGCCTGCAGCGTCAGTTACCCCTGAGCGTGGGATGGAGGAGGTTTAGTGGGCAAGGACTCTGGAGTGTGTGTGTGTTTGTGTGTGTGTGTGTGTGGGTGTGTGTGTGTGGGTGTGTGGGTGGAGGTATTCAACCATGTGGGAGGAGGAGAGCAGGATTTGGCAAGTTCTGAACTTGCTTGCACCAACAAAGGAAATGCCTGCATCTGGTATTCATCACTGTGTACTGTACACACACACACACACACACACACACACACACACACACACACACACACACACACACACACACACACACACACACTTCCACTACCTCCTATCTGTTTTCTCTCAGAGTAAAAGTGCTGTGGAGAACATTGTGGTGTCCCCCGCACACACACTGACCTCAAACTTTTCCTTGTTTTCCTTTCTTTCTCCCCCCACCCTCTCTCTCTCTCTCTCTCTCTCTCTCTCTCTCTCTCTCTCTCAGTGAATGGAATGAGCCATTGCAAAAGTCATATCTTTGTTTGACCAGAAGTAATACGCAATAAGTCCGTTCTGCGTTGCCAAATCCACCTACCCAGCCACCCACACTTTCTGCCCTAGTGAGTAGAGAGTATCTCTCTCTCTCGCTCTCTCCTCTCTCTCTCTCTCTCTCTCTCTCTCTCTCTCTCTCTCTCTCTCTCTCTCTCTCTCTCTCTCTCTCTCTCTCTCATACTTGACACCCTCTCTCGCTCCCTCGCCTTCACACTCTCTCTCTCTATTTCACGCTCTCCATGCTGACACCTAACCTTTGCCGGACCACCAGCCCCCCCCCCCCCCCCCCCCCCCCCCCCCACACACACGCTTGTGTCCAAAGTGACAGGCTGTCAAACAGACAGATAAACAAACAGCCCCCCAGCTTGGCCCGGTTTCACAGCGAAAGGTTCTCGTCGTGCCCGGCTTGTGTCCTGTGGGTGGACTCCGTTGGCTTATTTAACACATTCAGCCCAGTTCCAGGCGCCAGAGTCCTATTGTGGGCCCTCGGAGTGTGAGCCTGTAAAAAGCAGCAATTATCAGGTCCAGTTTGTGGGGGCGTTGAATTTACACCGTTGCGATGAGGCTGCGCAGCCGCGCGGCTCCGCGGGCCCGACTCCGCTGCGCCTCCGAGCCGCGCTGCCACCGCGTCGTGACACGCAGCCGCGAACCAGACAAATGTTTGGCTGCACATGGACGGAGCGCGGCGCGAACTATCCTGTTACAAACGTGACAGGCGGGACCGGATCAGTACATCGTATTCTCACAGTATCTGCGATCGTGATGTCGTGCTGATGGAGCCCCGGCAAGCTGATATACTCCCAACGTCATATTGAGAGTGGCTTTTATATTTGTTTGCGTTTCTGCCAATGGAAGGAAGGAGAACACCCTGTTTGCATTCTTGGAGTTACCCTTTCACAGAGAGACACGGAGAGGCGCGTGGGGTTGGGGTTGACACCCGGGCAACATCAACACTCGGCGCGAACATTCTAGTTCTGTACGCGCGTGTGACAGCAAATCAGATATTCGGCAGCAGCCCGGCTATGGCCAACTTAGCTTAGCTTAGCTTAGCTTAGCTTAGCTTAGCTTAGCTTAGCTTAGCTTAGCTGAATTTATAGACGAGTGAAGTATGAGTCTGAGGAACGGAACACGCATCATACTTCAGTCAGACAATGCTAACTTTTTACTTTCCACTTCATAATGACTACGACAAAATCTAAAGAATGCACATCATACATCTTAAATATATATTTTATATATATTTGACATTTTGGTTAATGTATGTTCTTATATATTTTACAACATATTGAAAGCGGTAATAAAATCGTTAGATATACATATATATATATATATATATATATATATATGCATGTGCGTGTGTGTGTATGTGTGTTTCTTTTTTCTTTATTGTTCTTTTGTTTTGCTTGTTTTGTTTGTTTTTTATTTTATTTCCGAGAAAATATTTCTAAATATACATATTTAATTACAAATGGCAATGATACACATTTCTAATGTTAACCTTTCATATCATGTAATATTATACATAAGCTAAAACATCGCAATTTTGAAGTTAGATTGATATGAAATATATTAATATTGATACATTGGGTCAACATATATATATATATACATATATATTTTTTTTCTTCCATTAGACTCTGTTCATCTTTAGATTGACTTTGTATGTCATGTTGGTATCAGTGCATCATCACTCTGCTTTGCTTTCAATTCAAACAAGACATAACATGTCGATGAGCATTGACAGCTGGGTGTTGCAGCGTCGATGCTAAACGACGTTGGCCTATGTTGTTTCATATTTCATGTGCATACACGTGCGGTGTCAACCTTGTCAACTAGTGCGGCTTTAAGCATGGAAACCAGTCCAGGGATGAGGCCTATAATCAGAATGCTGCAGAACACAATTTGCATGATGGGATCATTATGTGTGACAGGTGACAGGACGTCACTGACCAACACCCTGTTTGTTCACATGTGTGTGTTCACATACCAACACATGCCTCTGATTACACACATGTCCTCAATTTGGCCCGACATCGGATAGCGAGGTGAGTCAGGAAGGACTAACTTCCTCATCTGAATCAAAACATGACACGGTACATTATGTTATCCACCACAAAGTACACACTCACATGCACACACACACACACACACACACACACACACACACACACACACACACACACATACAGATGTCTGTGTCATAAACACAGCCTGATTGTGAAATGTGTATCTAGTGCCTCGGAGCACTCCTCAGTCTATAGAGGTTGTTGTCATTAGTCATCACTCACTCACTCACTCACTCACTCACTCACTCGCTCTCTCAATCAGTCACTTGGCAGCTCCTTTCATATATGAACTTTTTACACTATGTACCCATGAAGTTGATGTTGCTGTGATTCACGTTTTTGAATATACACTTTGGAATGTGATGTGCAGCCATAGACTGTATATAAAGATGTCCGTGACGTCACCCGTTGGTTTCAGCGGGGTGGTTTGAGGTAAACTGTGGGCGAGTCCCTCGTCGCCATCTTGCTGAATCCTAACTCCTCCTGGTTCCCGCTTCATTCAAATACGAACAAAGAGGCGGAGCACACACGGAGCTGTGGGTCGGCTCGTGGTGCTGTCATCTCATCCGCGGTACGTAACAGGTCGGCCCGGCTGTCAGTCAAGAGACCACGCCCTTAAACATGCGTAATTTCAATCATCAATATAATAAAAATAAGCAAGTTGGAAACCCCCCCCCCTACAGTTGTCACGGTAACACATGTGACTGTTTGAGACCAGAACCAAAGTTTTTACCAGGCTTTAAACATGTTTCATTCACCTCTGAAATTGGTCATTTTAACATGGGAGTCTATGGGGATTGACTCACTTTTGGTGTCAGCTCCCAGTGGCCACCCTGTGAACTGCAGGTTTTTTCCCTTCTTATTGTGATTCATCCGTCTGCACCGGAGGTTGCCCCCTCGGGTTTCCTCCGTCCCCTCACAGAAGCAGATATATGTGACGACAAACGCTCAAATATCCCCCTGCTCTTATCCTAGAATTTGTCATCCAAGGAGGGAGTCATTTTCTTATTATCAAGTATTTTTTGTGTGCCGCACGAGGATAAATCTTTGCCTTGTGAAAAGTTTCCATCAGAAAAGTTTTCCGGGATGGAGTGACGGGAATGTCGTGACTTCAGATATTGGAAAGGATGGCGAGGAGTGGGAGGAGGGTGGGGGTTAGGGGGGTGTGGGGGTATATGTGGCCGAAATGTTCCTGCCTGGATGTTCAGCAGTCACTGAAAGCTGTGACTGTGACTGAATAATAGTCCCAAGTGACACCTCTTTCTTTTCTTGTTCCGTCTTTGCACGTTTTGCACACTCTCTTCTCGCTGACTCTCTCCGCAGCTCGTCGTCTGCCTCAGTGTGTCGGGATGAAGAAGATGAGTCATCAGTCGTCTGTGCTGTGAGGCCTCAGCACTTCAAACATGCAGGGCTCCTTCTGCAGGTGTGGGATCAGAGGGCCTGTCCACACTCACATCCCTCCTGTGTACTCCCACTCAGCTCATCACCCCCCCCCCCCACCCCCCCTCTCTCTCTCTCTCTCCTCCTCCTCCTCCTCCTTGTATCATGGCAACGTTTGAACTCCATTCCAATGTCTGACAATTATCCCACACCACATGTGCTGCTACTATGACCAGATTTCTTCGAGCGTGGTGGTACATACTGTACGTTCGTAGTAGAATCCCACTAGCGCTACGTAATGTTACTACTACAACCACGCAGAGAAATGTGTATTTGTGGGAAATAGAGAGGAATTCAATTTTTTTTATTCTAATTCACTCAAACAAGAAAGGTACAATTTCACCTCGTTTGTTGATTGGTTTGTTCGGCAGTTGGATTTGAACAGAAATTATGAAAATGAGTTATTATGAACAGATTATTATGTTTATCATGGGCCATGGATAAGGATTAAAAAAAAACGTGAGCAATATTCAGCAGGGCATTCATTCATTTAGCTGGGCCCCACACACTGTTCGGATTTTCAACACAAATACATGTATAGAAACATAAGTCCTGTTTAAATGATGTTTACTTTTAAAGTTTGGTCATCCGACACAGGCATAACAAAGTGCTTTTTTTTAAACCTTTAACTGAACCTTTAACTAACTTTCAAAGTCAATGTCAAAAGTCAAAGTCTGTTTAATTTGTCAAAGACATCAGCATGTGGCAAACATGCAGAGAATTTGAAATGTCGGTACTCCCAACCCCATGTCTGCATGAACAAAAGAAACATATCAAAAATATGAAAATAAGAATACAAATAAGAAAAGTTACAAAAAGAGTGTACACAATAAGCTGAACTACAGTTGTCCAACTTAAATAAAGAAAAATGAATAAATAAGACATGAGGCACATAACAGTTTGAGAATTGTGGGTATGACCTGGGGAAATACAACAGACAGAGCAAACAATGTAAATACATGCAAATATGATAAGCTTGGTTAAAGTGAGAGTGTGCAGGGTACAATTCTTGGAGATGTCGGAGTTCGAATTTGAGGTAGTGGCAATATTTTGAAATAAAAAAATGAAACATAACTTGTTAAAACTACATGAAAACAAAATAGTGCAAAATTACTTCTAATATCTTCTTTCTTTATTTTTTTAATGTGTTTACATGTGTATATCTATATATATACATATATACATATATGTATGTAAATATAAATATATATATATACATATATGTATACGTATATATACATATATATATATATC
>JAFBJT010109895.1:0-24426 GCA_016785325.1 Chascanopsetta lugubris
TCTGTTTCAAGGTTTTACTATTGTTGTTGTCAGATAAAAAACACACAAGATACTTGCCTTGTATTGAACTTCAGATAGATATAGATCAATTAGAAATTGCATGTCAATCATGAAAATGTGTGTATTGGTGAAAAAGTGCTGGACAGTGTAACACTTAACAAGTTGACACTAAAAGCTACGAATTTAGTGCTGAGTATAACATTGTTTTCTTTAGTCTCTACGTGATGACATTATTCATTTATGTACTCAAATACACTAGCTCAGCCAGTATTGACGATTGAAGTCTAGTATTTCCCATAATCGATAGCTGCAGCTGGGCTGAACATCCCATGCTGCACTCATAATTTGATCGTAAAAGTCCATTGCGACATGTGACAGTCAGAGGAGCACAGGTGACCTTCATCAGTGGGGCAGAGCGTTGCTAATTTCATCAGGAACACCTCGCCCACGGCTGCTGGCACCCATTCCAATGGTTATTGATTGTTATAAGCTATAAGATTGTTGATTATTTATTTATTTATTATCATTTAAATCAATTTCATTTTTTGCGTTATATATTTAATTTATTATTTTATTTTATTTTATTATTATCTGTTTATTTATTATCTATTTTTAAATGTATTTTATTTATCATGTATTTATTTGTTATTATTACTTTCATTTTATTATATTTTTTATTGTTTTATTTTAGATAGATTTTTAGATATTTATTTTGTTTTTATTTCATTATTATTTTTGAATTGAATTAAATTTATACATTTATTTATTTATTTATTTATTTATTCTATTTTTATGGTGTCCTTTCCTGTTGTGTTTCAGTGTGCGTGAATGAGCAGGATGAGCGGCGGTAGCACCTGTTTATGGAGACAGGTGCACCATTAAGAATGTGCATGCTAACAGCAGTGGTGGGGCGACAGCACACACACACACACACACACACACACACACACACACACACACACACACACAGACGTTTCAGAAGCAGGATGACCCAAATAGTGGCAATATTTTAAGAGTGTGTGTGAGTCATACGATCCAAAACCAAGGCAGAGTGTAAAATGACTTGTTTAGAGCTCAGTAGGCAGAGCGCACCAGTGGAATGAGACGTCGGAGGAAGAGAGAGAGCGAGAGAGAGAGAGAGAGAGAGAGAGAGAGAAAGAGAGAGAGAGAGCTCTGCCTTCCTTCCTTCCAGAGTTCTGCATCTAACAGGTGGTTTGATAAGCCCTTTGCATCTTTGCATCATGCACAGAAAAGTACTTTGTCCATAGCTCAAATGTAATCAAGAGTTTTGTTGTAGCACCATGTGTCTGTGCATCCTGAGTCCCAATTCAGGTGCTTCATTCTTTGAGCGATATCTCAATAATTGAGAGCTAGAATGGAGAGAACCACTGTTGCTGCCATCACAATTCATTTCACATCACTTACATCCACTTGCTGATAATAACAATACATCTCATTTGATGTACTATGGCACCACTCAGTGTATTACTTTGTCTGTAAAGCTGCTTAATTCTGGTTTGGAAGTGCTACTGGCGCAGCAGTACTACTAGAAGCCTGTCCCCTAAATGATCAATTCTATCAGAGAGTCAGACAAAACAGGACGGGGGGGATGCAGTAATTCTCTTTAAACAGTTTGTGTGTAATGACCTTGACCTGGGTGGTTTTACATCATTTAAATATCTTGCCTTAGAACTTAAGACAGAAGGAACAGCCCTTTTTATAACATTGTATAGACCACCAGGACACCTGTCAGCTTTCCTATCGGAATTTGCAGCGCTAGTATCTATTGCCATCACTCGATTTGATAAGTTAAGAATTAATGGACATCCACATAAACAATACGAATGACTCCAGTGCCATGGAGTTTATGAAACTGCTTGACAGCTTTGACCTCATCCAATACAATGAAGCCACCTAACCCTAACCCTAACACCCTAGACTTAGTAATAACAACAGGGCTAAATATTGACAATGTCTCAGTAACTGAACTGTCCATATCTGATCAGCACTGTGTGTTTTTAATACCACCTTAACCTCAGCAAAGGTTAAGAGAGAATTTTGAATTCATAAGAGACATATTGATGATGAAGCTGAAACTTACTTTGCTTATCTTATGAGATCATTTGAGCTACACAGAGATGACCTCACTTTAAATGACTTGGCTGTAAAATTCAGTACCACCCTGTCAACTGCCTTAAATACTGTTGCTCCGCTGAAGGTAGAAAGGAGATTCATAGACAGAATCTCCCCATGGTTAAACTATAATAGTGCTAAAGAAAGCAAGAGAGCTTGTCAGGCAGCTGAAAGAAAGTGGAGGAAGACCACACTCAAAAACAAGGCAATACGTATGGCAAGAAAAAAATGTCTCTCCAAAATCATTACAGAGAAATCAGGAAATCCTAGAATACTGTTGTGCACTATTGATCAGCTACTGAACACTGCCTCCACCCCTCCACGGTTCTCTGCATCTAAACATGAAGAACCACTATTGCTGCTGTTTCAGGTATCAATGTAAACATGACATTTTTTAGTGAATCCTGTAAACACGATGCAACCATGGGGAGATTTGCCAGCGTTACATTACCTGAGCTTTGAAAGACCGTCACTGAATGTAACTCTTCTACCTCATGTATTGACCCTGTGTCCATAGAATTCTTTAAACGGGTATTCGACAGTGTATCAAGTCATGTCCTAATGATTATAAACACATCACTTCAAACTGCCATTTTTCAAGACACGTTCAAAACCCTTGCTGAAGAAACGCAACCTAGATAGTAATGCACTAAGCCACTACAGACCAATAGCGAACCCCCTATTCATTAGTAAGGTACTTGAGAAAATAGTATCAGTGCAAATCAACGCCTTCTTTAAAGAAATAATATCCAGGAGGAATTTCAATCAGGTTTCAGAAAATACCACAGCATTGAAACGGCTCTTATTAAAATCATCAGTGACCTCAGACTTAATACTGATTCACAATTCTTATCTGTATGATATACAATTCTTATCCTCCTAGACCTTAGTGCAGTGACCATGATATAACCTTGAAAAATTGGTTGGTCATACTGACTGTGTACTATACTGGTTTAAATCATACATTAAAGGGAGAAGGTTTTATGTCAGTCTAAGAGATCATGTATCTATGAAACATGACAATGGTTATGGAGTTCCACAGGGGAGTTGTCTTGGTCCTTTAATATTCTCATTATACATGTTGCCGCTTTGTGACATCATCAGAGAACATAACGTGAACATCCATAACTATGCGGATGACACACAGTTGTAAATATCTGCTGAACCAAACGATGCTGCAGCTATAAACTCCATCATTTATTGTCTCGTGGCTGTGAACAATTGGATGAGCAATCATTTCTTCATGTTAAATGAAGTCAAAACAGAAATTCTGTTAGTTGGCCTCAAAACAAAAAGAGAAAAGCTGTCCAACAATCTTGGGAAATCAGCTCCATTGATTAAATCTGAGGTCACTAGTCTTGGCTTTGTATTAGACTCAGATCTTAACTTCAAGTCCCACATAAATAAGGTGATGAAGACATCATTCTTCCACCTTAAAAAACATAGCCAAAGTACGACCATTTATAAATCAAAAAGATGCTGAAAAACTAATACATGCCTTCATCTCAAGCAGACTTGATTACTGTATTGTACTTTTTACTGGCCTCCTCAAAAGTACCACAGAGAGACTTCAAAACTCTGCTGCTCGGTTATTGACCAGAACCAGGAAGCGAGAGCACATTAGTCCAGTTTTAGCTGCACTACACTGGCTTCCTGTAACATCTAGGATTGACTTCAAAGTCCTGCTCATTGTATACAAAGCACTTCCATGGGCTAGGACCAAAGCTAGCCTTTAATTAGCTTTCAAATAGCCTTTAAGACTGCCTGGCACCATTTTATAATAACTTTTTATTCTACCGATCTCATGCCGTTGCACTATATGTTTTAATTAACTTAACTATTTATACATTTTACTACCTTTTTACCACTCTATCATTTATGTTTATTGTTAAATTGTTGCAAACACGGTAGATTTTAGAGTCGTGGTTGAAACCTCTGACAGTGGGTTTCTCAGGAAAACCTGGGCTGGATTTTTCAGTCCGATTAGAGGGGACAGTTTGTGAGCATTCCACCTTGAGAAGACGTTCTGGGCATTCTGAAAAGATATTTGTCAGTGGATGAGTAAGAGCAGCTGTCTGACCTCTTTTCCAGGAGGGGTATGCAACTCAGTTTCTCTGAGTGTGGTGTGCGCGCAGGAACAGATCATCCTTAAAGGTGACTGTTATTAAAGAGAACACCCAACCCTGTAAATGAAACCCGAACCCAAATCTCCAACAGAGCTGGTTCCAGAGCCAGAGACAAGAGGTCCAAGCTGAAATCTCCGACAGAGCAGGTTTAAACTTAGCCAAGCTTCAAAATTGTATTCTTCTTTATTGTTGTGTTATCTCTTTCACATCTGTCACATTTCTAAATGCTCTTATATTCCTTTTAATGTTCTTTCTTTTATGCTCTTATGTTCCTTTTAATGCACCTTCTAATAATAATAATAATAATAATAATAATAATAATAATAATAATAATAATAATAATAATAATAATAATAATAATAATAATAATAATAATAATAATCAAAGTGTGATGTCTATCTATGTAATTTGTCATGTTGACAGCAGATATGAATGAAGGGAGATGGTTCTTCTGAGGACTATATTCAGGTGTTAGTGTCTCTGGCTGACTCTGCCTGTGGTCACTGCAGCACACACAGAGAAAGGATGGCTTTCATTTTTAGCCAGTTGAGCTTTGCAGTGTCTGTATTTTGCTCTAAACTCAGACACAAACAAGTGAATTTAAGGTGATGATGGAAACATCAGGAAGGTTTATTAGATTTATTTATTCATTAATGTTGATAAAGTTCTATAAAGTTCTATAACTAATGCTCAAAGGTTGACTCTTTCTGTGCCTTACACACCACTACAACCTCTTACATAGACCAGAATACTGTCATGCACACACTACAAGGACCTCGTACATGCACAACTATACTCTCTCACACACACACTATGGTTATGGTAAGAGGTTATGGTGGTGTATGTGAAAGACAGCATGAAATATGGCCTAACAACACACATAACACACACACACACACCTGACTGTGGAATCATGAGTCATCATAACCTAGATGTATGAAGGATACAGTGGCAGAGGTGAGGCCTCACTCTCCTTTAAAAGCTGCTTTTTGGCACATTCAGGACAAAAGGTCAAATTAAATCAAATTGTATCTATATAGCCCACATTCACAACTGCTTCCACATTTGTATTTCCCCACTGTGAAGCACATGGACCATGCACACCAGTATCCTCTCCTCGCGATGCGACTCCTGATGCATGTTCAGATACAAAATACTAAACTGTTTTATTTTCAGACATGGAAAAACCTAATGTCATCAAACTATTGATTCTATTCGCTTATTGGAAAAAGGTACTTTTGGCATCAAAGCTCCACACATATCCTGTATTCATCTCTCATAGGACATCTGCGCATTATCAGCAAAATCATGACATCAGCAAATTTGTTATTCCACAAACAAATTCTTGAGACTCCATGGTTTTTAACCACTTTCAACATCTTCTGTCCAATGTACCTGTAGTGGTAAATTAAATCAGACAGAATGAGTGTGTGTGTGTGTGTGTGTGTGTGTGTGTGCGTGTGAGTGTGTGTGTGTGTGTGTGTGTGTGTGTGTGTGTGTGTGTGTGTTGTGTGTGTGTGTGTGTTATAGCTCTTGCTAATAGATGGCCGCTCTCTCTCTCTCTTGAGCACATTCAGACTGATGCAAGTTCATTTAAAGGTGACTGAATTCAGGTTCTCTCTCCAGAGTGAATGAAGCCATTGATCACTGTGCTGTGTGGACAGTGTGAAGAACATCACAGTTTTCAAATAACCTGGAATATTCTGGGATATGTTGACCATAACCTCCCAATGTTCTTCTCTTGCAGTTCATCGCATTTGCATCTCTGTTCTTCATCCTGGTCTCCATTACCACCTTCTGCCTGGAGACCCACGAAGCGTTCAACACCATCATCAACAAGACGGAGCTGATGCGCAACAGCAGCGCGACGGACTCAGGCCCCCAGTACGAGATCGAGACGGACCCGGCGCTCACGTACGTGGAGGGTGTCTGCGTCTTTTGGTTCACCATCGAATTCTTGGTGCGCGTGACCTTCTGCCCGGTCAAGCTGGAGTTCGTCAAGAGTGTGCTCAACATCATCGACTTTGTGGCCATCCTGCCTTTCTACCTGGAGGTGGGGCTGAGCGGCCTCTCCTCAAAGGCTGCGAAGGACGTGTTGGGGTTCCTCAGGGTGGTGCGCTTTGTTCGTATCCTCCGTATCTTTAAGCTGACTCGTCACTTTGTGGGGCTGCGGGTGCTGGGCCACACGTTACGCGCCAGCACCAATGAATTCTTGCTGCTCATCATCTTCCTGGCGTTGGGAGTGTTGATATTTGCCACCATGATTTACTATGCTGAGCGAATTGGAGCCAACCCCAACGACCCCACCGCCAGCCTCCACACCAAGTTCAAGAATATCCCCATTGGCTTCTGGTGGGCGGTGGTGACCATGACGACGCTGGGGTACGGCGACATGTACCCAAAGACTTGGTCAGGCATGGTGGTGGGGGCGCTGTGCGCTTTGGCAGGCGTGCTGACGATAGCCATGCCCGTCCCCGTCATCGTCAATAACTTTGGGATGTATTACTCTCTGGCCATGGCCAAGCAGAAGTTACCCAAGAAGAGGAAGAGACACATCCCTCAGACGGTGCAGGGCTCCCCCAGCTACTGCAAAGCGGATCTCAACACCACCTGCAACAGCACTCAAGGCGACCTGTGCCACGTCAAAGGGACAAGGGTGCTAGAACGCAACCTCTCAGGTAAGAGCACAAGCACCGTTTCCTTATCCCTCTGATAAGGCCATGAAGGGAAAGAAAGGGATGTGTCAAACAGCTCATCCTGATAAGAATTCACAATCTGTGTGTCCGAGTTGATGTGAGACTATAGGTAGCTGTTTCCCCCCTCTGGGCCTGTGTCAATAATTTACTCTGACAACATCTGATATTGATGGAAATGAGTGTGGACCTCTGTATACTCACAGCGGCTTCCTTTGAATTCCACTGCAGATGCTCCTGAGGGGAAGGGGAGGAGATAGCTCCTGGCTCCTCCTCCTCACTCTATGTGTTCACGAGGTCTCAGAACCTCACATTTAATAAGCTAAGAATAATTCATGCCTCCACTCAATCTACAAACATCTGCTTCCAGTTGCTTGTTTGATTTCCTCACAGATCGATTGAAGCTTTTACTGTTAAAGGTGCAGTGTGTCACCTCTATCTGCAGAAATAGAATTAGAGAGCAAATATATAATCACCCCAATGCATGATTTGTTTTTTAGCTAATATTAGCCCTTTAATGCATATTTACATCAGGAGTAGATCCACCCTATGGGGGCCGCCATGTTTTGTAATTCTCTTGCATGAAACATGACATTAGAGGTGCAGTGCGTAACATTTGGTGACATCTAGTGCTGAAGTTGCATGTCATAGGACCCACTCCTCATGTAAATATACATTAATGGGAATGTGGAAAATGAAGCATTTATAAATTCAGGAAAATGTTTGGATGTAATTGTTTTATAATCTTTTTAGAAGTGACAAAAATGACCGTCCACAATCGTACCCCCTGCAACTTTAAGAGCCTGAAACTTGCAACCCCCTGCAACTTTAAGAGCCTGAAAATGGGTGTTTATTTCGTTTTAAATGTGTGAGGTTAAAAGCCAGACTAAATGGCAGAAGGAAGTGAAATGATAGAAATATTAATATCACCTAATTAGCATGTAACTCAATTATTTTGTAACTTTTTTGGAAAATAGTGTAAGCCACAACTAAAGCTACTCAGTGTGGTAAGTACATTCAATACAAGCTTTTTTTTCATTGTACTTGAATTGAACAGTAAAAGCTTGCACCCTCCATGTGAGATGATGGTGTCCCACATGTTTCCTGGCTCACAGTTCTCTCTGCAGACTGCAGCGGTGGCAGTGACCTGACCATGTCTCCGGAGGAGAGGGTCCCCATGAGAAGGTCCAGCACCAGGGAACAGGACCGTCACAGCGGCGGCACCTGCTTCCTGCTTGCTGCTAGTGACTACACCTGCCCGGCTGATGGAGGGATGCGGAAAACAGGTACATGAATGCAGGAATTCAAACATTTAACACTTTTGTTTTTAAATGACTATAGGTTATTGTGATTTATTAATTCTAACGGATTTATTAATGACTGTCTCATTGTTAGCTCTGATTGTACCATCTGGACAACCTCATACTCTGATTGGACAGGATTGACACTTAATTTATATATCCTTATATAATGAGTGTGCACTGTTATAGATTACATTGTCTTTGATTCAAAATATCTAAAATGACAAAAGGTCATCACTTTTAGTCATAGTACTGCCGCATCGGTTGAAAGGTCAGAGTTCAGAAAAGGTCCCGACCTTCCAAACATTGTGAAATGATCTAAAGGTCACAGAGATGTTCCATAAAGCCTTGTTGCTGTTCAAAAGGCACAAAAGGTCAGAAATGAAAATGTACAAGCGTTGTGGAAGAAATTAAAAAACTCTTTCAGGTCCAAGTCATGGCTGGTTCAGATGAGTTTTAATCACTACGCAGTGGAGACACGCATTACAGCAAGTCGATACAGTTCCGTCTAACGGGTTAGAATTTGAGGTGAATTTATGCAGGATCAACAAAGCAACTTTAATGGGTCGTGTAATTGGAAGAGTGGAGTGTCTGTGTGAAAATAGAAGGGTCTGTTTGGCCCACTGTTTGGTGGGAGATCCCGTTTGTCGACCTCTGTCTTGATCAAAGGGATGGGGGTCAGGGAAAGCGATATGTGTGTTGATGAGGAAGTTCTCTCAGTGATCACTTCAGGAGGTTTGAAAGGTAAGTGTAAAACCAATTTGTCTCCATACAGACCAGAAACAATAGTAATAAAACATTAAGCAAAATGATTTGCCTCCAAAATATATAAACACATAAGGTATTTGGAGTTATTCTCTTTTTGACCTCATGGGGTAAAATTAAAAACCCACATAAGGCCAGATAATGTTGGTGTGATTCAGTTCTTGATTTGCTGTGCAGGATCTTGAGCCATTGATGTTGTGTTAGTATGTGAAAGAGCTTATAGAATAAACACTTAGAGTAGCTAATATTAAAGGTGCAGTGTGTACGATTTTGATGTGCTTTTCACATAGCCCTAAAATGAGCCCTTTAATGTATATATCTACACCAGTAGCGGTGTAATATGGGGGCCACAATGTTTTTACAATAGCCCAGAGGGGACATATTAAAGATCTTTTGAGCTTTATAGCAAATCAATAACTTCACACCATTAGATTGCAACTTGAATCCGGTGTCATCTAAGTTTACTCATCAAATCGTCGAAACCTAAATCGCAGGGTACATTTTATCTAACGAGTTGATGGGAATTGATTGACTCCAGCAGATTAAGCTGCTCTAGATTCTCCAGGGGAGCACATCTCTCACAGAGAGGCACCTCATCGGATCTGTGTCCTCAGCGTAGGCAGATAAACAGCTGTGTCTTCAGTCAGCGGCTGCAGTCGCTGCCATGCACACTGACGCTTATGCATAAAACAACAGGTCCTTTCTGGTCGCTGCTGTCCTTTCTGGTTGCTGCTGTCCACACGGACCAGGGCTGTCCTTTGTGCTGCCTGCTCGGCTGCCTCTGAAACAACCCCACTTTAATTAACACCCTTCCTCCTCTTCCTCATCCTCCTCCTCCTCCTCTTCCTTGTCAGTGAAATAGACAAGTGGCGTGTGCGGCGTGGTAATGAGGCCACGTGTTTGCTGATTGGCTTGCTCCATTAATGATCTGGCTGCTTTGGCTTACTTTGTTTATTTTGCACTGGATTCACCAGCATGTCACTCATGCTGGATTTTCAGAAGTTGAACTGTTTTTAAATGTGAATGTGTCCAGATTATGAAATGAGATTGTGGAGTGCTGCTTTTATACTTGAATATAAATAACGCAGTATTTCAGAAAAGCAGAGCTGCCTTGTGGGTAAAAACTAATTGATTAAATAAAGGGGTGGAGCCAGAGAAAAAATGTTTACCAAAACTGATTGGTTAAATAAGGGGGTGGAGCCAGCAAAAAATGTTAACGTAAATAGGGGGGTGGGGCCAGAGAAAACAATGTTAACCAAAACTGATTGGTTAAGGACGGGGGTGGAGCCAGTTAAAAAAATCTGGACCTAAAACATGATGGGTTGACTAAGGGGATGGGGCCAGAGAAAAATATTAACCAAAACTGATTGGTTAAATAAAGGGATGGAGCCAGAGAAAACATGTTAACTACAGCATGATGGTGAATAAGGGGATGGGGCCAGAGAAAAATAATGACCAAAACTGATTGGTTGAATAAGGGGATGGAGCCAGGGAAATTTTTTTTTAAGTAAAACGGTCGATTGAATAAAGGGGGTGTAGCCAGAGAAAAAGAATGTTCACCAAAACTGATTGGTTAAATAAAGGGGGTGGAGCCAGAGAAAAAAAATGTTTTCTGATGGTGGCTACATCAACTAACTAGCTTACCTTCCTCTATATAGGATGATATAGCGATCTTATAACTGTCAGGGGTATATGTATTGATTACCGTGGCCCTCTCTCACTATCTAACTTGTCATAATAGTTCACCCAGGTGTCTGCAGATTTGCAGACTTCTGGACATTCTTGGTCTCATGGTTACAAGTTGTAGACACTGACTCCACCCTTTTAGCCAGTGAGGATGATTCTAGATGCACAGCAGCTTTGGCTCAGTCCAGCTGTCACTCTGAGGACATGTGCTGTGCATGCATTCACCATACATTCTGTTACTGCTGCTCTGTCTCTCTCCTGTCTCGGTTCACTCGGCTGCCTCGGACTCGGATCGTTGCCTGCCTGCCTGCCTGCCTGTGTGTGTTCATGTCCTGTTCCCGCACCACCACCACCACCACCACCACCACCACCTCTCTGTCGCCTCCCCCTCATCTGAAGGCTATGAGAAATCCCGGAGTTTAAACAACATTGCGGGCATGACCGGCATGGCTGGCAACACCCTGAGGTTGTCCCCCGTGACCTCGCCCTACGGATCACCCTGCCCTCTGCGGCGCTCTCGCTCCCCCATCCCCTCCATCCTGTGAGATATTCTGCCCCAAACCTCCTTTGGTATTGTATCGGAACTCCTCTAGATATCGTGGCTTGTGGATAAGTAGCTAAGTTAGTGGATTGGATAACCCCTCACCCTTGAAGGTACATGTGTTTAGCCAAGAGTTCCCCTTAGATCCTTGTCGTACCTTGAGACTGGCAATCAGAGAATTGGACTGGTGGCTCCAGAAGTTACGGCCAATAAAGGACATATCAATATTCAGGGATCGTAGATGTTGATATATTTAGATACCATGAAAAAAAGATGTGCTTCCAAAACAAAAAAGAGAAAGAGATGTCATTTCATTTAACCTCACACAACTGTGTACAACTTTTTCTTTTGTTTTGCTACTTTGATTTGTTTTGGGGGGGGGGGGGGGTGGGACAGAGCATTCGTTTCTAGGACTCCACCTGCTGCTGGGCTTGCACATCTTTTTTTGCATGGATCATGGTGTAACCATCGTCTGTGGCGAGGGGAGGAGGGACCAGAGGAGAAGCGAAGGCTATGAGAGAAATACTCCTTTGTGTATGTTTACATATGTGAGAGAGTATCTTTGGAGTTTGAGGTTGGCCATTGGCATCACCAACAATCCACGAAGGTCTAACATCAGCTGTTTCTCTCTGCATGGGGGTCATCGCTCAAGGTTTTTTTGTTGTTCACTCACAGATAGCTGAGTGTTTAAAGGAGAGGGGTGGAGCCAGAGAGAACATGTTAACCAAAACTGATTGGTTAGAGAAGGGGGTGGAGCCAGAGAAAACATGTTAACTGGTTTCACACAAGTAGAGGGCAGCATTTTATCTTAATAGCTTTGGGGGGAAGGTGCCACCTTTGGTCCTGATGTTTTTGTACCTTCTAATTCCTGGGGTTATTCAACAGTTTGTGGTTGACATTTAAATATGACACCATGACATGCACCATGCGTAGCATCATAATCAATTACCAGATTGTTATTGTCTATCTGTCATGCAAGTGACTTCCTGTGTCCAAGGGCTATTAGCAGCTCACAAATCCCCCAAAACTAAACGGACCGATCAGGAGTCAGTATTGCGAAACATTTTTGGGGGTTTTTCTGAAAGCCTGCTTCATTCATTTTTCATACGTTGTTTCCATCGTGGGCTGGCTCTGTGCGCCAACAGGTGTGGGAATAGAAGACATAACCATGCAGCGATGTGCCTCGCCCATCCCTACTCTGTGTCTATACCAGAAGAACAGGGTTGCTTAGCAACTGGCTCACAGCTAGATGCATTTATGCACTCGGCAAAAAAAAGTCAAACCATTAAAAAAGAACATTTCTTCTTATCTGTCGACCAATTTATTGAATCGCCCCATTGCAAACTCTGCACTGCAGAGTGGAGCTTTTATAATTCTGACATCCACTCACACACACGCAGCGCTGCCATCTTTGTTTTCATCGCTGTACAGATTGTGAAAATATCTTCTGAAATGATGTTTGACAAATGCGGATGATGCATTTATGATATTTAGAGATGTGTTTATTTTATTCAGACAATTCATTTCCTATTTGAATGACGGTGGGATAAGGCTGCCATCAGAATGAGGAGCAGTGGGAGGAGCCTCACTTGGAGCCATTGCTGCAGGACAATAAAGACGAGGACGCACGTGAAAACCACCGACTGACTGCCGCCCGGTTCAGGGTTCAGTGAGCAGGAAACAGACTTTGATAAAAAGAGCATTTACATCTTCCTGTTTTGAGAAACAGGACATCAGACTGGACTCCTTGAACAGAGACTCTGTACTGTATAGACCTGTACATAACAGATCAGCACATCTGGGCCGCGCAGCTCACACACCTGCGAGTCAGGTAATGGAGCGGTCGGTTGCCAAGTTGCGCCCATGAACACTTGATGTCGGTCACTTCCCTTGCTGTGGTATCCTCCCTCGCAATATATGTAGTAATATTTTGAGGCACTTTGTGTTCAGAGTGTGTTCATATATGAAATTACATACAGTATATTATACAGTATAGAGAGACACACGTGCTACGTTCAATCAATGTGACATCTTTGCTTTTATCCCTTGGTAAGCCTCAGTAGGTTGTGTGTGCTGATGATGTGCAGCTTGAAAGAGTCACTCAACAAATATCAGTGAGTGGACATGAGGACATCAATCCAGAATGAGACCAAGCCCTATTGTAGAGGCCCTGCCCCCAGTCCTTTAAGTGCTTGTCTTTTCACAAATGATTGCCACCACTCCTCTCCTCCGCCCCCTCTCCCCCGTATAAAGCAAAATGTATGTAGCAGGAGATGAAGTTGAAAGCAGGACTTTTCGAATGGCTACGTCTGCACTGTAGCACCGTATCCCCCTAACCAATCAGATCAGATTTGCAATAAACACCCAAACATGCCCACAAAGCACCGACCCACACTGTGACTTCAGCAGCCAGGGAGAGATGAGCAGAGAGTGACCCTCATCCCTGTACCCACAATCTTATAGTGCACACGCTGCTTCACTCTTTGGAATGACAAAGGGGGTTTTCCTGTCATTCTCTGTGTGTCTTTAGAATCACTTGGGGAAAGAAAATCTTTATTGTTTTTGTCCAATCCAGAAACATGTATTTTGGTGTCTTTAACTGTTGCTCTTACCCGTGAACGTCATGGTCGTCCGATGCTGCTGTGCTTCTCCATTGTGTCCTCACACTGTTCGACTTCGGATCCTGTGCGGTTCATGTTTTGTAAGTTTGATCGTGAGGAGAAAACAATTCTAGTTTGAAGTCTGTGTTCGTGGAGTCTTTCGTTGGCATTCTAAAGTGCATGCTGAAAAAAGAACATTATGTCAACTTGTAAAAAAAGAAAAGAGACATACTGTATATCACAGTCCAGACAATGTGTATAGAGTAAAGGTAAATGCTATGTGAGGGATTCACATAAACTATTTATCTTTTAACTCACCGTTTCTCTTTGTTTTATTTTAGACTCAAAATATGGTTTCTACCTCTGAGTAATAAAAAAAAAATAATAATAATAAAGACATATTTTTATATATAGTTTTTAAAGGTACATTATGCAGGATTTCTGGGTTGGTTTTAAAGGTGCAGTCTGTAAGATTTGGGGACATCTAGAGGTGAAGTTGCATGTTGTATCCATCACCTCGCCCTCACCTTTCTGAACATGCAGGAGAACCTATGGTAGACTTCAGTTGTCATTAAAGCTGAAAGGATGTTTAGTATGTCCACTCTGGGCTACTGTAAAAACATGGCGGCCCCCGTAGAGAGGACCCACTCCTCATGTAGATATATATTAATGGGCTCATTAAAGGGTGATTGTAAATTCATAAAAATGTCAGTATGTAATTGTTTTGTAATATTTTTAGAAGTGACAGAAATTACCGAACTCTTACACACTGCACCTTTAACAGTCAAACAAGCGTCTCTGCTTATAATCATATTAAGGATGATTGAGAAGGGTCACCTTTGTATGATTGCATACTTTGTTTTTTAGATCCTGCGTACTACTCCTTTAACAATTCATCTTATGAGCTCATGTCATGTGTCCTAAATGGGATCAGCTGCTGAAAAATCTAAAATACCAAAGTCAAGACATGAATATTGCATCAGAGGCTGTTTTCATGGTTTCAGGTTTGTGGATGTGACTCTGTGGGAGTGGGAGGAGGAGGAGATGCTTGGTTCACCGAGACTGAACTGATCTGTGTTGAGGGGAAACATGTTTATTCATTACATCATGCCTGAAATCAACAACAATACTGAACAATGATCGAAGACAATCACCACACTTACACTGGGGCTGCACCTTATTGATATATGGGCGTCTTATAGGTGAGATTACACAATTTAAACTGGAGATACGGCAATTTCCTACATATAATGTTTGCAATGTTGCCACAACAACAACACTGTTGATGAAAATTTATACATTTCCATATGTGGTTCTCTAGAGATGACCCACACCTGATAGAAAAAAAAGTACATTTAAGAGATTAGATGCTGATAGAATTTTTGAATTTTAAACTCAATTTTTGGCCAGAGAAAATAAAATGTCCACCGAAATCGTACACACTGCACCTTTAATGACGTGTCATATGAAGCCATACTGGTGTCTCGACACAATGTAGCGATGAGAAGGAGCTACTGGGCACCGGAGCCATCATGCTAAGCAGTGACATTTCAATGGTGATAAGTGCCGTGTAATGAGAGAGGGAGGCACTGATGATGGCACAGTGACTCATGCGGCAGAGAGGGGGCATCGTTTTCAGGCTTGGTTTCAGGGGCCCACTCGAAGAGCTGCGGGAACCACCCCAAATTACTCACTGCTGACATGGAGCCCCTCACTGTTGATAGGGAGGGCAGCGTGTAGTGGCTTGTGCTAAGTGTCGGGAGAAGGGGATAATAGCATCAGCTCTACGACATCATAACAACAACTACAATGAACAATGATGAGGAGGGAAGTGCAGTAAGAAGTGAGTCCACACTGGAGGCCCAGCTCTGCAGTCATCATGTCCACCACTTCACTGCTGTAAGTATGTGGGATACTGATGTGTCCTCCTCCACCACCTATCTTTGTTTAGCTGTGGATGGAGGGAGGCACTGCCACAGGTATATTACATGTGGTTTTCACATGTAAACATTCCTATATTTGATTTCCTGTATTTTCCTAATTTGATTTCTGATGACTTCCTGCTATTCTATATAATTTTCACCACAAAACAAGCAACATTTCTTTCAAACAATCCTCCTTATTACATTTTTGTAATTCCATTTATAACCAGCAGGTGGGAGCATTTGCGGGAAAATACATGCCCATAACAAACAAGCTCACTGCACAACATTTGCTTCTTAAAGAATATTTATGTATTATATTTTTCTTAAATAACTGATATGCACCTTGCGTCAGTAAACATCACGATTGTTACATTGGCAACTTAATGATCGTTGTATGTCCTCGAATGCTATTTTTTATTATCTGTTATTATTTGTGTGTATTTCCTTAGGTCTAATTTTTTTTTTTTTAAACACAGAGACACTTTTGATGAAGCTATCACACAAATATAAGTTTTGAGAGATTCAGTCAATAAGCAACATGAGAACTTTTATTGTGAATATCCCATGATGGTGATCGACTAAAATGCTTTTTAGAGGCTCAAGACTCGGTGGTAAGAAATGGTATTGCTGCAGGTCACTTCTAAAAATATTACAAAACAATTAAATACTGATCCTACCATGAATTTATAATCAGCTAAATGTTTTATTTTTTTCTCCATTACCCTTAAAAAGCCATTTAACGTGGATTTACATGAGAAGCGGGTCCTCTCTACGGGGGCCGCCATGTTTTTACAGTAGCCCAGAGTGAATATACTAAACATCTTTTGAGCTTTAATGACAACTGAAGTCTACCATAGGTCCTCCTGAATGCTGAATTGGAAGGGTGAGGTGATGGATACGACATGCAAATTCACCTCTAGATGTCACCAAATCTTACACACTGCATTTTTTGTGTGGTATGTGTGTGTGTGTGTGTGTGTGTGTGTGTTTGTGTACACATAGATTAAACTGCACAAACAACGATTAGTTCTGCTGAAGCTAAGGTTTATCAATCAATCAATCAATTAATTTATTTGGGATGTGTCGGAGCACCCTGCAGACAGAATCCCTGTGACTCTGAACACAGATGAGACGTAAACAGGCAGCAACAGAATGAGATCGTTATGATCGGTAAACATAAGATCATCGCACTTTCACGAAGCATCAGGTGAGCTCGTCGGCCAAGCAGAGGGCAAAGATTTACAGCGCATCGGACGTCTTCCAACATCTTCCCTTGGCCTCAGTGAAACCCCTCCACATGCTGGCCCACAGAGCCCTGATGATAAGCAGAGCCAGAGGGGAGCATTAAATATTTCACAGGCATTTTCCCATTGATCAGCCCGAGCCTCGTATCCAGCTCAGCTGACTCCGTGTCATTACACCGAGCGAGATCACAAGCTGCACGGTGTTAATGAGCCAGCCCCATGTCAAGGTAAGTCTCTGCACGCTGTTGCATCAGGCTCGGTAAAGGTGGGCTATATTTAGTATTATCCCCAATGTCACAATTAAGCCTCCCCACAGCGTTGATGCAAACCTGTTTTATGGGTTTAACATGTTCTCAGAGGGAGGTGGGAGGTTTTAAGGTAGAAGTTTGACTCTGCACCCTCACTGGACAGGGAATCTTCAGGGGTCATTCTAATTTCAGGTGAGGCCTTTGACCCTTTGACACCAAAGCACCCTTGCTGAATTTGTAATCGATTTACATCTGGACATAATCTGGATTAAAACAAAACATATATATATTCTACAAACTTCACAATTCAGATGAGCTGTCCCTAAGATGTGTGGCCCAACTCATAAAAGACAGTCATATGGGTCAGAGGCCAGGCAGCATTTACTGGGGTAACAAGGTGAAACCCACTTGAACTGGAAGTCAACACTGATCTCTTGATCCAGTGTCAGTTCAGGATGAAGCTGTTTTTCTTCCATATATGGTTTGATCATATTTTCTACCAACTGAAATTGTGGACTGTGCCTTTCTTTCATTATGTCACCTGGCTATTGTAGAATCAACATATATCAGTTTGTATGCTATGGATGGTTTCTTGACGTTTCAAAGTGAAAGTCCTATTTCACTCCATTCATTTGTTTGAACAAGGCTTTTATTTTGAATTCATTTTACTGGTGTTTAGAACTAGACTTTATATTGTCCATTCCTTTTTGAAATGTTATTTCAATTAATGTTATTAAATTTGTCTTTTCTCTGACAGTGGCCCAACATTAGTTTTGATTCCATCAATCATTGCAAGCTTGTCTTGATATTGACATGGTGTCGTAAAGGCTTTTCTGAAGATTCTAAAGTTTTAAAGAAATGTACTGTAATTTTCTCAATGTGATGAAATTGTAAGAAGAGTCTCACACCCACATTCATAAGAACAATGCACATTAACTAAACTACACTTCCTCTGATTTGTCAATGTGCAAAACAAAGATGGTGCAAAAATCAATTGAAAGCTGTTGTTTACAAAACAACAGACCTTATTTACCATCTAACATATGATGTCACACAGTTGTGTGTTGTGGTGCAGCTGAGGTCATTTCCAGATGTATACCTGTAATGGATAGAGACTTAGACATGTTCAGGGTTGTGTCGAAGTAGTACCATGGTGGGTTCAGGTGTCAAATCTAAAGCTAGAACACTAAAGGTGTTTGCTAACATCTATATAATCATCAGAAATCATTTGAAAACCATTACATTTTAAATAATTGAGAAGGTAAATAAGTGGAAATAATTAAAAATGCCTTTATACACAGAATCTACTCGTCACGGCTGCATTCGTGAACAAAATGTAAATATAGAGAACAGTGGCTCGTCTCGGTTGAGCATCAAACACTTGCTGCAAATGCAGCCATGCCGTTTGTGACATGCAGCGTTTATGGAGTCGCACACAATTAAGCTGTCAGCCATCACCAAGCCTCCTGTAATGGACCACACACACAAATGCACCTCTCCTCGTCCCCGTACCACACCACTGTAATTGACTGTGATCTTTCTCTTTCAATCAGCCATGCGCAGGTTGTTTTCATCAGCTCCACAGGCACCAGCATAATCTATTTTACCTCATGTGTCATTTGTGTGTGAGATTTCCACTGTGTAGGTATTTCCTCTGCATGAGCGGAGGAGAACCACATCAATGCTCCTTTCTGGTACTGGGAAGTAAGAAACTTGGATAACCCTGAGAGGCTCAATGTAAAAAGACTGAAATCAATAAAAAAACATAATTAGAGAGTCAGTGTGAAGGTAAAATATACTCCGATATACTCTCCTGACTATTTATACATGTATACATAAATTAATGATAATAAATTATTGGCCGAGCTATAAAAGTATAGTTAGGTTGCTATGGCATGCCATATATATATATATATATATACATATATATATACAGATAGATAGATAGATAGATAGATAGATAGATAGATAGATAGATAGAGATATAAAGAGATAGATGATAGATAAAGAGCATACATGTAAATCTATACAGTATATACACACTACATGTATAGACACTCAGAATTCGAAAACAGTGACACCATTAGCCCCACTAGCCTATGGCTATAGAGGGGTGGGGCTAATGGGTCACTGTTTCGAATTCTGAGTGTCTCCGGCCCAAACAGATGAAATCTCCCTCTAAACTCCTGATGAAACTTGAGAGCCCTGTGTATGTTACGTCAACTATCAGATTGTTTACCGGAAGTGACTCGTCAACAGGAAGAAAAACAAACACTGACTCCACCAACTTTCTCATGTGGAATTGAATATTAAGGATAATGGAGTGGACGATATAAATGGATGTGTGTGGACATATACACCGTGTGGGAGCGGACCAGGCTGAGGAGAGGAGACTACGACATTTAATCAGGTAAGAATCAAAGTTTAGTGTGAAGACATTGTGAAGTCGTGCTAACGTTTTGATTACAAACACCTGCTGCACTACGCTGCTGCTGCTGTGCTTTGACTTTCTGAGGCATGTGTGCTACAACGAATCCACTGACTCTAATTCATACTGTTGTCCTCAACCAGTCTGTGGAGATGTGGATAACACATTCAACTAAAGAAAATACAAAAATATGTACTTTAAGATATTAACATCAGTTTTTCCCCGGGGTTCACAAGTGTTCGGGGGGAATAGACGCTCTCACGCACACGCTCAGAGGGGGCGGGGGAGGCAGACGGACTGACACATACACTTAGAGGAGTAGAGGTCATGTGTTTCTTTAAAAGACAACAGTCTGAACAGTAAGAACTGAACTATTGCTTTCTGACATGCACTCTCAGTCCACTGGTCGGAGAGTGTTCACATGAACGAGCGCGCATATGTGTCTGTGTGTGTGCATATCGTGCATGTACGTGGATTAAGACTACGCTGTGTAGCGGAGAAATAGAACCGCGACAATGAAAAAAAACAGAAATGACATGTTGACGTGTAAATAAGATATAAAATGTTTTTTTTGTTTGTTTAAAGGGGACCTATTGTGGTTTTCCTCACTTTTGGAGTTAAACACATTGTTATGGTATAGAAGTATCACTAGTAAGATTGTTGAAACCATATAAAATGACCTAAAAGCATGTTCGAGTAATTTAACAAAAACGGTGGCAGCTTCAGCAGTAGCAGCAAAACCCGTGCTTTGCAACACAAGAAAATTAGTGACGTCACTAATGTAGGTGTGTGTGTGTGTGTCTGCACTAGAGGATGTCAATCAAACGGCGGCACTCTCCAAGCTAACTATGTGGCTCGAAAAGGCATGGTGCTGCAGAGACAGAGAGACAAACACATATGTTGGTGTCTGCTGGACACATTTATTTCAAAAAAACAATATTTTAAGCCTAGAATCCACTCTGAGAACACCACTCCAACCGTGTTCGGTATGTTAATGAGTAAAGATAGAGACAGAATCAGATTCATACTTCTCAGTTCAATACCTCCGCAACGGAAGAGTGTATTGTTACAGTTGATGGCTCTTTAGACTTCCTGTAACGTAGCAGAGTTTTGATCCACTAACCAGTTTCCCATGTTCAGGAAACAACTGTTGCTAATGCGCTGCATCCGTTAGCCTCATGGCTAGCTCAGGCTAACATGTCATAGCACAGTGGGACTTTGAACCAAACAGTCTAATATCTCTATCTGTAATCATTTCAGTGTGATTGTACGCTTCAAAGGCCATATACGAACATATACGGACGTACTCCGTTCACGTTTTAAACGTTGCATTGTTTATGTTTGCATTGAACGCTGTCGACTGAGAGCCGCCTATCAGGATGAAACTTGCTTGTTTAGAAGGCGGGACTACCCTACACTTACATTCAATCTGGAATCGCCTACCGAAATCAGGAGATGGCGACTTTTCAGGAGGGTGGGGAGGAGAGGCAATGGCCCGCGTTTCACCCTCATAAGGAATGCCTGACTTTTAAGAGGGCTCGTTAAAAAACAAAAGCATTTTTGAGACTATAAATACCATTAATCATCACAATAGAGACTAATAGAGAGCCACTTAAAGGGGCACATTAGGTCCCCTTTAATAAAAGAACAAGGTATAGACCTATTCTATATAGGAGAGGTAAGATTAAATGAAGTCTCTTGTGATCTGGCACTATATAGGCAAAATATTTATGCAATTAACTTGATCTTCAAGGCGGGGCGGTGCCATTGGGGGGAGGGTGGGCAATAGAATGGTAGGCGAAAGACTGAATATCATATACAAATTAATGTATTTTTTCAGATAATTAATTTCTAAATTTTCTGCCATTTGCTTACATTTGTGTTGTGTGTACCAAGCTATACTACAGTACTAGGATGTATTCATGACGCCACAATCAGATATCTACTGTAGCAGCTGTGAAGAGTTAGCACTTAATTAGGAACCCCCTCACTTGTTAATGCACTCAGCAAAGTGTAGTAGTATGCAGGTAATGCTTTGATATGATACGATAATACAAGGCTATATCCTTTTTAACGTCTCTTTTAAAGGAGCAGGGTGAAAGATTCACGTGAACCTGTTTCAATTTCTTTTGGCAGGAATGGAATAAAAAGATTGAATACTATTGTTTTTATGATTGTACAATCACCTAAGGGTAGAAAGTGTTGTCATTACCCTAGAATGACCCCATATATTTACATCAGGAGCAGGTCCTTAACCTTTTGAGTTCTAATGGTAACTGAAGTCATTCTGTACGTGCACTGTATGAATGGGTTTGAATGGGGGAATGGGAAAATTATATTGTTTGCGGTGCAGTGTGTACCATTTGGTGACCTCTAGAGGTGAAGTTACGTGTTGTAGCCATTGCCTCACCCATGCTGGAGAACCTATGGTAGACTTCAGCTGTCATTAAAACTCAAAAAAAGTTGAGTAAATCCACTTTCACTTCTGTAACAGCATGGCAGCCTCCATGGAGTGCACCTCTCTCCTCATGTAAATATATATACATTAATGGGCTCATAAGGTAATGGGGAATAAATAAAACATTTATGTGATTATTAATTCATGAAATGTCAGCATGTAATTGTTCCATAATATTTTGAGAAGTGACAAAAATGACTAATATATTACACACTGCACATTTAAGCAGTTTTAGCGGTCATCAAGACTATAAAGGTACTGGACCATTTGTGTCATTCTGTCTCTCTCTCTCCACTGACTGAGAAAGGGAGGTTGACACTCAACCCAAATTAAAGTTTTGCAACATCACTTAACCTGTTGTGGATATGACAGATGGCACCGTTATGCTGCCCATTTGGGGGTGGGGGAGGCGGGGTTATGCCATTTTTTTCCTTTGAAACGCAGTAGTATCCATTTGCCGTCTCACGTCCGGGACGTAGAGCAGTTCACATGTATGTGCACTGTAGAATGAGAGGGGAGGGGGCTGTAAATTCCAGGATTGCACTTTTATGGCTTTTAATGATCTGCCTGATTATTGCCAGAAGGTGTCTCGGAGATAAATCCTGTTGGTCAATGGCTGATGCCAACCATCAGGCCCACTGATTCTCACCCGCTGTTCTTTACCCCAGCTCCAACAGCTGGGGTAAAGAACAGCACTAATTACATCAGATCACAACATATATTAATTGCACCCTCTTTCCCTCCAGAAGTATGAATAATTCAGATGCACTGTGTTGCCAAACAGCCATAAACTAAATGGGAGCATGTTCATGTGACAACATCCCGTGTGGGCCTTTTTTATTGAACTAGTGCTGCATCTGTGCAGTTCTGTTCACCTGTTTGAAATGTTCTGTTCCAGATGTTCCAGTCATTGTCATGTATGAGTCCACCTCAAACATTCGACAGTATAGACTTCTTGAAGGTGCTCAGAAGGGTGAGGATGAGGTGATGGATACAACATTCAACTTCACCTCTAGATGTCACCAGATCTTACACACTGCACCTTTAACAGTCTGTAGTGCAGAATAGGGAAAGAGCATTTTCAGTAACTTCACTATTCAAGAAAATCGTTATGATACGTACACGGTATTTAATCACTCAAGTAAGCTTGAACAGGAAGTTGAATGATAATTGAGGGTAATATGTTAAAGAGTTTTACATAATGATAGGAAAACATGAAATAACCATTTTGACTCCTATTTCTTCTCAACTTGTATCTAGACAAGTCAGATTTGGGCATTAATGGGTTAACATGTTTCCCTCACTGGGCACCGACGTTCATAGTACTTGCATCCGACAACAGTGTAAACAGAGTGAAATGTAAAAACAGACCAAACAAACGCTGTCATTGTGGCCCTTTGCACCATCACTGCCTCCATCCTTGTGCACAACACATTTAGGCCTGCAGCTCCTAATGACAATACAACAAACTGACTGGAATACATCAGCAGATGATGAGTAATGCAAATTAAACTGGATAACGAATATGAATGAATAACAGCAAAGTGTAAACAATGATTCTCGTCGCTCAGACCAGACAGCATCTGTAAAATCAGATGATCAAGTAGCCGGATGTGAAAGTAAAGGAGCATTATTGTGAGTGTGTGTGTGAGAGAGAGAGAGAGTGCATGGTGGTGGGGGAGGCGGGGTTATTGATCCTTGGCGCCAGGAAACCCTGTTCTCCCATTTCCACTGTAATGAAACATAATTGCTCTGAGAGTGGAAACTTTGCCTCACAGAATGACTTCAGATGATTTGGGCCTTTTCCAGTTGGCTTTGAGTCAGACTGTGAGTGTGTGTGTGTTGTGTGTGTGAAGATGGAAATGGGGACAAAGAGAGGTTTATAATGTAATTCTGCATTTGCCAAAATCATTGTCATATACTTCATTACCTTCCTATGTTCATAGCCCACACAGAAACAACTAAAGAGATTTCTATATGTGGAAATATGATGGATTCATACAATTGAAATCTTATGTCGACCCATCACATTTTATTATGGAGTTGGATCCAACGTTGATCCAATTTTTTTTGTGGGTGTTATTGTAAAACTTGTATTTGGGGAAACACAAGAAACCACACTGCTGCTCTCCAGTTGACCACATAGACAGTGAGAACAGAACCTTAGTGCTGTTGTTCCACAGTGCTCATGTGACCGCTGTAGCCCTGATGTTTCCCAACTCACCCTGATAACACCACCCTCCCTCCACCACCCTCTGCCTCTCATGAGATCACTTTT
>JAFBJT010109895.1:27642-38129 GCA_016785325.1 Chascanopsetta lugubris
GAGAGAGAGAGAGAGAGACAGAGACAGACTCTCCCTCGTGTCCTTGTCACTCGCTCGCCCGCCGCATCTCTCTCTCTCTCTCTCTCTCTCTCTCTCTCTCTCTCTGTATGTGCATTGACTCCTCCACTGCTCCTGAACTGGAGCTCGTAGTTACTTCACGTCCCCGGTCAACGAAGACACTTGTTGATGAATGAGCTGCGGTTGACAACATGATTAAGCTCCCTGACACAAACCAGCCCCCTTTTTTTATTTTTTTATTCCTGATGTATTTTTCTTCTTCTTCTTCTTCTTCTTTTTTTAACCGAGATAACTTTTAATCAAGGCCCTTTCCAGCCCATCCGTCGCCGTCTCTCATGAATTAGTGGCTACACATGAAAACCAATTACCACTTGAAAGGGTGAAAGTGCTCGTAATGAGTCGCTAAAGAGGCTGAGGTCGTCGGCGTGCAACGTCCCAAAAAAAACAAAAAAAACAATAATAAAAAAGGCACCAGTGTGGGAGTGGGTGTGTAATTCACCGCGTTGCTCTAATTACACTTGGTGCAGTTAAAGGACACATGCAAGTGGTTGTGCATTGCACAGCCCATTAACTGCTAATCATGTGTTTTATGCACTTGCCATCCACTTCCTACCGTGGACCTCACAGCTGTGCGCTCACTCCCTTCATATCAGGTGAACGTGAGTCTCCAGCGCTCATTGTATTACACAGCATTTAGCTCCTGCCTGGGATCATCACGGCGACTGTACTCAGCTACTTTGGCTAATTAGCTCCACGCTATCAGTGTTTAAAGGCCCGTCTGAGCCGCTCGCGCGCTCCGAGCTGATGCCAACGTGATGACCGTTCACGATGTTTGTGCTATTTGAGGGCATTTCCGGAGGATAGTGCGTATTTTCCATTCGATTCAGTGAATTGCAAACTCAAAAAAAAAAAAAAAGATAGAAAAATAGAAGAATGTACTGCATCCTTTCAATACTAAAATAATGCTGATGTCGGCAACATTGACATTCCAATAGTGGGAGGAGAGAGGTAATCTGTGCAACTATGGATTTGAGCACCTAAATGATGATGAATCTGTAGAATATATAAACAACATTCTGGGGTTAGCGGAGCTGTCCTCTCACCGCAAGGTCAGACGTTCAATTCCCGCCTCGCCCACTCCGTATGCTGACGTGCCCTTGGGCTCCGCACCCTGTCCCATGTACTCGGAGATAGAAAGTGCTGCAAACAGAGGCACAGCATGAATGTTGGTGTGACAGGGTGAATGTGAACTGTACTTTGAGGGCTCATCAAGACCCGATTAAGCTTCATGAATTCAGTATTAATGTTCACTGGTAATCAAAAACATTATGCGTTTACGTGACACTGTGTTTTACAACTTGTTTGGTGATTGTTGGAATCAAACACTGATTTAGATGAATGGCAAAATGCTGAATAATCCCCGTTCCCAATAATTGACTCAGGGATAATCTGTCGACACTTAATCCCAGGACGTAGTGTGCGCAGTCGTCCTCACAGACCAATATATACTGCGTTTTAGCAGATGCTTGTTGATCGAACTGATAATGTGGAGGAGTGTAAAACTAGCATAGGGGCATTGGAGGGATTCGAACCGGTGAACCGTGGCCACCCCGCTCTTTGTCATTTCATCCCTGACCCTCCTTCCTCATGAGTCTGCTCGAAATCCTCACTGGATCAAAGCCACGTTTAAATCCAGTGTGACTGAGTGAGTGCGTCCCGCGCGCTGAGGTCGGCTCCGTGACGCTGTGATGTGTCTGTCTCTGTTCCTCCAGTTCCAAAAGAGGGTCTGAAGAACCAGCCGGCGTTCGAGGAGATGAGGGTTAATTACATCAAGGAGCTCCGGCGCTCGGTGGGGAAAGCGACCAACAACTCCGGCCAAACCTGGCAGCGCTTCTTCCAGCTCACCAAGCTACTGGACGCCATGCATGATGTAAGCACCCTCGGGCCGTCCGCCTCTCATGTGCCAACTGCCTACAGTACGGCTCAGGCTTCCCCTGGCAGCGTTTGCGCATGCCATTCCTTCACACACACACACACACACACACACACACAAGGCCACGCACACACACACACACACAGCGAGGTGTCCAGTGGCTGTAATATCACTGGATGTGTTGTCAGTAAAATGTCAGCGTGGTGGATTTGGACCATGCATGGACTCGGCGGTTTGATGCCGCTGTGGTTTGGAGTGAGGATTACTGCAGCAGGGGGGGCGGGGGGTGGGGGGGGGGGGGGGCGGTGTTTTGGGAGGGGTGGGGGGGGGGGGGGGCGGTATTTTGGAAGAGGTGGTGACCGGGCTGAATGGAACGTGGGTGTGGGGGAGTGGGGGTTGATGATGCCTTTATCTATTTATTCATCTGTTTGTGTCTCATATTTCAAAGCGCGGGTCAAAGGTGATGTGGCGCAATCATAGTGTAGATGAGGTCACCCAGATAAATGGCCAGAATCCAGTGACCTCAATGACTGAGTGAATGGGGCTAAATGCTGAATGGATGATCTCTAAAGGAGGTGTGCACTGCGGTGCCCCCTAGTGGTGAAGTAAAACTTCAAAAAGGGGTCAGAGTCTCACTAGAGAGGAAACACCGAGGAAGAAGAAGAAGCCACTTGTATTTTTCGGACTTTTGGTTTCGTGTAAATATCACAAAAACTACAAGGTGGTGGCTCAGCGGTTAGAGCCTTTGGAAGCAAGGGTCACCAGTTCGAATCCCACTTGGACCCTGCTGCAGTGGCTCTGATACACTGAAAGGTCTCATGTGTACTGAGAGAAAGACTCCACATCCCAGACTTCTGGATGAGTGGTTGAAAACGACGTGACACAAACGAAACAAAGACAGTGAACGCTCCTCATTGCGCTTCTCACCATTCACCCATTCACCCATTCACTCAGCTACAGTGCAGTGCATTCAGTCACATACTGTGAGCCGGTCTGTTGGGGGGTTTTCCCCCCATGGAACTGGAAAATGAAGTGAATGCAGCTAACAAGTATTTTGATAATGAATTCATTTGTTGATAGCTTTTTAATTATTCAACAAGAAAAGACTAAATCAGCATTTTATCATTTCCAGCTGTTACGAGCATTTGGACAACGCTGTTGCTATTTAAATAGTTCAAAAATGTTGGTTAATACATTTATAGATTCATGTTTTTTGTATTGCTGTGTGAGTTTATACACTCTAATGTATATTATACAATTATCTAATGATCACTGATTAATGGAGGAGGGGTGGGATTAAAGAGCTTTATGCTTCTTCCTTCTGACTGTATTACTGTCACATGGCTGAAACATAGCCTTCATTTATTCATCCATTCATTCTTTCATTCAATTCATCGATGAACCTCATTTGTCGCCAACTGTTATGGTAGTGGTATTGGTTGACGTTGATTGGTCGTTGAAACAACCCGCCCCGCCTGACGAGCCACTGATAAGAGACAGGCTGTTTGAATGCGTCACTGACCCGTGTGCCTCTGCTCTGCAGCTGGTGGGGAACCTGCTGGACTTCTGCTTCTACACCTTTCGCGAGTCGCAGGCGCTGAAGGTGGAGTTCCCCGAAATGTTGGTGGAGATCATCAGCGACCAGATACCAAAGGTGGAGTCGGGCCTCACTCACACGATCTACTTCCACAAGAAGTGACTCACGCAGACAGACTGGGACTGAAGCCACATTCGGATGAGAACTTGGACGGAGGCGAGTGAAGCAAAAAGGCCCGAGCCGTCGGCCCTGTCAGGCCCGGCGCCCTGTCACCCAGCACGCCGGCGTCCTCGTCTCAGACTCGGGGGTGGGGGGGGTGGGTGTTGTTGTTGGGGGGGTGGGGAGGGGTGGGAGATAAGCGACGGCGCGGTGGCGGAAGTGGGGGAACAACGCAGACTTGACCTCACCACGCGCAGGTCGCTGCTGTGAATAGCGCCAGGAGCCAGCGTGAGACGCTGAGAAGCACTTATGTCAAAACAAACTATGCCCCCCCACCCCCACCCCACCCCCACCCCCACCCTCTTCTGGCTCCGGACCCCGCCCCCCCACCTCCCCTAAAAGACTATGACAGTATTTTCTATGGAGATGAAGCCATACATTTCTTAGGATGCGCTAGATAATAGTCTCTACGTGCACACACACACACACACACACACACACACACACACACACACTTAGAGGGAAATTGATGCTGTCCACATGCCTTCACGCAAACGCACGGATGCACTCCACATGCACTAAAATCAGATTTCCTGCGGGGGAAAAAATGTTTTTGCAAATATTAACTGTGGCTTATGCAGTTTTTCAGAAGTAAAGAAGCACTGTAAAAAAAACAAAAACAAACAAACAAACAAACATGCCAATACTTAGATTCTGCTTCGCATTGGAGCGACAGACTTGCAAGACGACATAACGAGGAGGCACAGAAATTCCATGACCGAGAGGTCTAACACGTCTATTTGAATATATTCCAAGGGCTAAACAAGCGTCATCACAAGCTTCATATTCACATTCAGTCGAACACCTTCGAAGCTCGATCCGATCAGCCATCGTTAACATCCTCATACCGAGTTGTTGTTTTTTTAAATTCACGACATGTAGGAAAACAATCAAAACTAATATGCAAAGGTCCAAAGCTAACTCTGTTTTGAAAAATGTCTCTTTGTAAAAAAAAAACGGAAAAAAAACAGCGCTTTGCACGCACGAACGAGGCTCATGCCATGTCATGACATCACTACTCTCTGGGCATTGTGGCTTTAGAATGAAAAACATTTTTACCTTTGTGCAGGAGGTTCTGCAGGACAGGAGGGGGGGGGCGGTGGGGGTAAGGGGGGGGCGGTGGGGTGGGGGTAAGGGGGGGGGCGGGGTTACATGGCGCATTAAAGGAAATGATTTCGGTCGAGTCCGCCGGTTAATGGATTTGACTGAGGTGCATCCGTACTAAATTGCTGTCATTTGTGTTATCTCCAGAGCAGCTGTCCAAATGTCTGTTTTTACTCACAATGAAGCGAAACCAGCCCTTTGTGAACCAATACATATATCTACTCTTCCCAGGAACAATAACAAATAAATAGATAAATAAATACATAAATAAATAAAAAGCATTTTATATCAAAAAAAAGGAAAAAAAAAAAGTGTGTTGCTAAAGGTTTAGTTTTTTGACCAAGTCGCTCATTTTACATTAAGGTGCTTCATTTCTTACGAAAGCCAGGCAAAACATTAAAACCATGTACAGTTACTTGTAGAGCAGTATAACACTATACCGGTGGACACACAGTTTAACAGACACATACTATTATGTAAAGTTGATATATAATCCAAATTACTCTGCAGTGCTTAAAACGGCAACAATGGTTCAACATGTATCAAAAAACCAGGCTAAACGTGTACAGGAATAAAAAATAAAAAAAAAACACTTTTCTCTTCAGCAGATGTTGTACAGATGTTTTCAAAGTACATGTTGATGAATGCTTGATGAAGAACTGTCGGTATAATCACTTCTCCTCATCCTTAGTTTGCTCTTTATAGCTTTTGGGCCCCGACCCCTACTCTCTTTTCCAGGTCACCTGGACCATTTGTCTCGCAGCCCACTGGTATGTTGTTGTCTGGGTGGTCATGGAACACGATGCTACGATGCTACTGATAGAGCCGCTTTGGGCGAGTGTGTGCGTGAGATTGTGTATTTACATGTGAGCTAGCGTGTGTGTGTGTGTGTGTGTGTGTGTGTGTGTGTTTACTCCTTTTTTTTCCATGTTCATGGCAAGCATGTGCATAGTGGATCTGCTCCTTTATGTTATAGGTTTAGCCATATCCTATTTCCACATTTAGATTTTGCACAGAGGAGATACAATGTGAAATGAGGCATTAATGCAGCTATCGCAGGAATTGTCTGTTTTTGATAAGAGACTGTGACGATCCAATGGGGTGGGGAGGGGGGGGGGTTAGGGGGGGGGTGTCTCTGCACGGTCAACCAGCCTAAAGTTTAAACAACATGACATCATCGTCACAGCAGGGGTGGGTTGTGCTACTTTTGTGAGTGTGTGTGTGTGTGTGTGTGTGTTTGCGGCCCCGGCTCCTGTAATGATGGCAAAATATGAGAGGGCCTCTGTTGAGAGGGTTGATTGTGGAGATGCCAGGAATGCAACTGTCATTAGGGACTGTGTGAAAATTATTGCGGCGGGAGATGAGTGTAAGAGAGGGGGCAGTGTTATGCATTTTTTTTTATTTATTGTTTTTATTTTTTTTTTTTTTTGCTCAAGGGCGGGGAGTTGGGACAGACAGGGTGTTTTGACTTTCCTCTCTTATTTTCTCAATAAAAATTCTGGTGCAACATTTTTGGTTAAAACTTTTATTTTGTTTACATCACATGTAAATATTTTTTCCAATATTCTGGTTCAGGTTACTGATGTTCTTTTGGTTTTTTTTTTCTTTTCGGCAAAATTCAATATGACATTCCACCCTAATAATTTGCAAACAGTCCCTTATCACAAGGGCCTCATTTTACAATCCTGTCTTTTTGCGTTACTGTGTTCAAGTTGTGAAGGACCCTTGAGCTAATCTCGCTGTATCTTTATTTTTGCCCATTT
The DNA here is from genome assembly GCA_016785325.1 of Chascanopsetta lugubris. Classification (NCBI taxonomy): domain Eukaryota; kingdom Metazoa; phylum Chordata; class Actinopteri; order Pleuronectiformes; family Bothidae; genus Chascanopsetta; species Chascanopsetta lugubris. The sequence continues at coordinate 34,217 of JAFBJT010109895.1, forward strand.
TTTTGTCCTGTTCCTTTAAAGGAATAAAAAACTGTCTAAAGGTTCATAGGATGACTGGGAAAGTATTTTTGAGAGAATTATATTTTGCTGGAAAACAATATTTAAGTACTTTGTCTAAAAATGATATCCTTTTTGTAAAATGAAATGTTAATGCATGCTTTTTGATGAGATGTTTACATTGTATTTAAAAAGGGAAACTTGTGCCTTTTTATCTCACCTGATTTACAGTTTTACAGTATATATAAATATATATATATATATATATTGTAAATAGTACAGCAGCAAGTCCTTATGTTGAGTATAGTATGAGATATTTCTACTTTAACCATCTTGTTGGAATTTTGGAAGTTTCCCACTGGCCATGTTCTGTGTGGGAGGGGCCACAGAGGAGAGTTTTACAGTGAGGGCTGTCGGGGGGCAGAACGAAGAAATGAATGTACCATACATTGTGAGAGACTAATGGAACTTACTACCTGAATGTTAGAGAGATTTAAAAAAAAAAAAAGAGTAAAAAAATAAAAAATAAAATAAATACATGAATAAATAAAAAAATAATAATAATAATCAAAAAGAATTTCTTATTTCGTAAAACAAGATGTAAGTGATGGATCATTGACTTTTTGCTGTTGACATTATTTCCCTATAACCCATGATGGTTATTGTTGTTGAGCACCACAATAAAATCAAAACGTCACAAACTATTGAAACTGGGACACGAGAAAGAGAGTTTTTGACTTTTCAGAGTGGAAATGCAAACTTTTCTGCACACATTAAATGAAATAGAACAATGATTTATACATTTTTATATTTGACTAATTGGATCCATGGCAATTATTTACAAAAATCAGTATGGGTATAACTGATAATGACCTTGTCTACAAAAACAACAAGCTTCTGTATGATGACACGGACGGTGGATATTTAATTATTTTTGTGTGTCTGAAAGACTAGTTCAATATCTTGGGAAATGCATATTAGTTGTTTTTGATAATGATTGTTAATTATGCAAAACGTAGGTGCTGGACGAACAAAAGACAAAAATCCGATTGGTTCACCTCAGGTGATGTCATTTGACGGAGGGTTCTTTGGAGGAGTCCGAAAATAGATTTATTGATTCATATAATGATGATTTAATAAGTATTATCATGTGATTGTCGCAAGGCTACATTAGCTGCTAGCTCAGCACATCCCAAACTGAATGTGTGTAAGGACGGATGACATGACAACCTAGCTAATGCATTCTTACTGCCACCTGGTGGCTGCCTGCTGCTAGGTCATAAATCCTGCCTCCTCATGATTATGATGATGTCATCACAATTGTTTATTAATGAAACACTCAGTCACCCTTTCTGGTAGTTTTAACTACTTTTTTGATGCTATGGAAACATGATGATTGAAAGCTGAACGGTGGCAGCGGATTGGTCGGGCACGCGTGTGCATTGAAGTTACGTGGCCACCGGGGATCCACAACAGATAACATTCTTAGCTGGGATCATTTCCAGTATGTCTTTGTGGGTAACGGACAACATTTGGACAAGCACTATCAATATTTGGAATCAAAATGGCCGCTTTAATGCATTTTTTCAATTTGACTATTCTACCAAAAAAAGTGCAATGCTAAAGCTGTGATATACTCTTAAAGGTGTAAAATTAAAGGGGGTCCATTTCTGTTTCTGGGGGCAGAAATGGAATATGACAGCATTATTCTAATGTTTTCATTTCTGAATTATATAAATTAGTCATTTTATTACCTTAAAATGAGCCACCATGTTTTTACAGTAGCCCAGAATAGACAAACGAAACAGAATTTAGGTTCTCCAACACGAAAGGGTTGGGGGGGGTAGGGAGGGATCCTGGGCTGCAACATGCAATCCCAGCACCAGATGTCACTAAATCCCAGACACTGCACCTTTAATAGATGGCTACCTGTTACGTGAATCTCCCAAAATGTTGCACTGACCCTTATCCAGTGGACGTAATAATCACCGCTGGCAAACAACAGCTGTGAGAAAGACAAGCCGAGTTCTCTTCAGATCCAGAACATGAATGAGTCAGAACACTATGGCGTCAGCGCGTGTGGAGCCACGTCATCGGCAGAGAGACCACGCCCCATCTCCACAGCCACGGCCCAGCGTTTCTTATCAATTCTTAAAAATCCAAGAAAAAAAAGGTTCTTCTTTTCCCTGTTGTAAAACTCACGCGATGTACAATATCCCTCAACAACGACCCTCCCACCACTCATCCACCGATTCTTTGAAACCAGTCATTTCTGTACGTCTCCATGCAAATCTCACCATACCTGTGTTTTGCAAGATTATTGCAAGATTCTAATAAAACGGTTTAAAACATTGAAGAAAAAAATGTATATATATATATGTATGTGAGTATATGTTGTATGTGCTGTGAGACGGGATGGAGGAATGATACTCCAAAAGAAAAAGAAAAAAGAAAAGAAAAAATGCTGTTTGATCTGGATGAATTCGAAACAGCTGCATTTGGTGTCCGGGGAGGATAATGAGCCAAAAAACACATGGAGAAACAGAAAGTGATGTGGAGCAGCAGCAGCAGCAGCAGCAGCAGCAGCAGCAGCAGCAGCAGCAGCAGCAGCAGCAGCAGGTACAGAGCAGTCAGGGTGCGAGAGGAGATGAAGAGAGCAAAGAGGGGTGGAAAGTGAAGAGTCAAGCGAGCAAGGATGAGAAATCACCATTAACCTCGTTAAAGGCTGATGTGAAAACACGCCAGCGTTGCCAGACTGTAGAGCGAGACAGTATTTCTTCTTTCTTCTTTTTTTTTAATATATATATTATTCTTCCTGTTCTCTGAATCCACAGCCTTCTCCAAATCTCCCCCAGATTTCCAATTGCCTTCACTTGTAGTCGTGCCAGATAAACAGAATCTATTGGATCAGGCTGATTTCACGGCTGCGCCCGCGCACATGGCGGCTTCTGTGGCCCACTTTCCGAGCTGAGATTCTTTCTCTCCCCTTACATTCTCTTCTCCTCTCTCTCTCTCTCTCTCTCTCTCTCCGCTCCGTTCAAAATCAACTTTCCAACTCAGCCCTCCACTTGTACATCACGTTTAGATTTCAGGACTCTGAACGGAGGCAGAGGAGGAACGAGGCGAGCATTGAGCCGGCGTAACCTCTGCGTGCGGCTGGAGCACGTTGGAGGGGGAAGGCTCGGACACGTTTGTGGCACTGAAGTCGCCTCGGTGCTGCTTTGGGTGATGTCGCGGGGGGGGGGGGGGCGGGGGGGGGGGGGGCGTTGGGCGGGGCGGGTGAAAGAATGGAATGGAAAGTGTGTGGGGGGGGGGGGGGGGGGGGGGGGGGGGGGGGGGCGTTGCGCGGTGCCGGTGAAAGCTGAGTCATGGTTCGGGTCTGTGTTTTCCAGCTGAAGGACACTGCGTCGTGGGAGTTAGAGGACAGTTGGCGCACGGCCAGGATTCTGGGAAGCATGACATCAGGATACTTCCCATCTGGATTGTTTTTCAGAGGCGCCCATATCCTCAAATCATCCCCGTCTGGCGCGAGGCGATGCGTTAAAGGTGCATTGCGCGGCGTTCTCCAACCAGCAAACAGGCCGTCACGGACGCGGATTAACGAGGTATTCCCGAACCCCGAGTGACTCAGGTCACCATTTGCTCCCAAGCCTATGGCCCAAAGCCGCCGAGACATCTTCACCTAGTTATGTAGCTCCAGTGCTGCAACAACAGCCCGTTGTGTCGTTCAAAGTCCCAGGACGTGCGACAGGAAGTCTCTCCATCACACGCACACTAGTTGGTTTTGAAGCCAGGTCACTATGGTTACTCTCTCGCCTGGGTCGGACCTCCAGTGTGCCACGCAGCCGTGATGGCGGAGTTCTGGCGTGTGTGTGTGTGTGTGTGTGTGGGGGGGGGGGGGGGGGGGAAGGTTAGG
>JAFBJT010109896.1:36874-48230 GCA_016785325.1 Chascanopsetta lugubris
AACATGAGCCAGTACTTCCAGAGGTCAACGACACACATGAGGTTCAGGTGTGTTCACACCAGCTGTTGTGAGAGCGACTTCAGTTCAGAGTGAACTAATCCAGAGGAGCCCAACATCAAACCTGTCCTGGTGTCAGTAATCAGGTGTCGTCCTGCTCGTAGCTCCAGAAGCTCCTCACCATGGACCCCACCAAAAGGATCACGTCGGAGCAAGCGCTGCAGGACCCTTACTTCCTGGAGGAGCCGTTGCCCACCTCTGAGTGAGTTCAAGAGGGAAACAGACCCTCAACATCACCCACCACCTCTGCCGTGTGGCTTTTATGGCACCAATGTATTTTAAATGTTTGTGTAGCAGTAGTTGTACGTCTGTGTCGACAGAGATGTTGATGTGTGTCCTTCTGTGTGTAGCGTGTTCGCCGGCTGTCAGATTCCATACCCGAAACGAGAATTCCTCAACGAGGACGAGCCGGAGGAGAAAACAGAAAAGGTAATTATTCAGTCGTGTCCCACAGATCAAGCCGCAGAACGAGAATTATTCAGTTGGCAATCAAGTTTGTCAGGTTGATCACATTTACGTTGACTGAGTCATGAATCTACATCGATGGAAACAAAAGGTGCACGTCACGTTTGCCAGCGCAACATCCTGTAGTGGTTCCACGTGGTTTCCTGAAGACATTTCACTCTCGTCCTCTTCAGTTCGACCTGACCAATGAGAGCTTTCAGCTTTTCTGTGCCCATGTTCAGGCCTGGTGTCAGACAGGTATTTGCCCCGTCCTCCAGCTGGTGCACTTTGAGCCAAGTTGCGACACGCTAGCTTTGAGCAGTCGACTCGCCCTGATCACCGTGCGGGTCATTAACCCACCACAGGGAGGGTGTGGCTGACTATGGAGCCGTTTCCTGTCAAATCAAATACCGTGCGCATTCCGTCATTAAGGTGAAAACACTGGATCTATTCAGTCCGTTCTCTCGCATCATCAAACCACATCTGCGATGTTACCTGCTGATTTGAACATATGTTCCCAATACGTTTCCCTAAAGCACGAGTTTGGTCGTTTGAGTGTTTTGTACTTAGTAGTAAGTTGACGACCTTAATTCAGTTATTTATACGACACAAAAAATATGCAAGTAAGTCGTGTATTCATCTTTTAATTGAAGTTGTTCCTCAGCAGGGAACGATAAAGAGTTTCAGTTCTTCCAGGAGAATTTCACCATCTCACTGCTCTGATCAGAATATGATCTTTGTGATCACCATCTGTTTGTCACCAGTGTAAAACTGAGGGGGTCTTAGAAATGTGCAGCCCATTAGGTTCCATCCCACTGTCGCATCAAGACAAACGTCTGCTGAGGCCGAAAAATCAAAGAAGAAAACAACCAGGAAAAAAATGAGGTTGAAGCCTCAGGGAGAGTCACATGTGAAGCTTCCTCCCCCTGGACCGACACAGTTGCGCTGCAGCGTCGTGTCCACGGCCCAAAGGTCCGTCTTCATCTCTGGATCCATGATCATCCAGGATCCAGCTTCAGACTGTAAGATCTCTCACACCATCCATCCTCACCTCCATCTTAGCATCTTCCCTTTCATCCCGCAACACTACCCAGAGGCAGCAGCAGCAGCAGCAGCAGCAGCAGTAGTTCTGCTAAACAATGAAGTGCAGGGACTCTGGAAAAGAAGTGGGTTCAGTAACATGTAGTGTGCATTAATGAGATCAATCCCACCCATTATATATCATGATAATAAGGGGGGCAGTGGAATACAGTAAAGATGTTAAAGAGCTGGGTCTCGTCGCGCCTCCCACAGTTGTCTCAGCGGAGAGCAGTGTAACCGATGGACTGATGTGATCGGGACTCACGAGCTTCGTAGAAACAAACGTGAGCTCTAACGTTAGCTGGTGTGTAGCTCCAGATGAACCCACGTCTCCGCTGGTGATGAGTGAGACTCGTGGGCCGTGAGGGAGTCGATCGACTCCAGAGTCCGTGGAGTCACGAACTTCACAACTTTTCAAACTACACCAATCGGCTCCATGCAAAACACACAATGAAACAAAAGAACAAACATAAGACTGTGATTTGAAGGTTTGAGTGTGAAGAGAATCATTGTCCACTCTGTAAACCTGTGCTCTTCACTGTCTGCAGAACCAGACCCAGCAGCACCAGCAGACCACAGGCCAGAACCAGGCCCAGAACCAGCAGCAGACCACCGCCCAGCAGGCGCCTTCCCAACAGAGTTCAGCCCAAACGAACGGGACCACCGGAGCCACGGGAGCCGCCGCTGCCGGGGCTTTACAACACGGCCAAGATCAGGGGCCCCCCAACAAGAAATCCCGCATCGGGCCCCCGGGGGCCTCCTCGGGCACAGGGGTCTTACAGTCAGAGTACCAGGTGAGCGGCACAAATCTCATGTGTATACACAGCTCCATCCTCACACAACAGGAGTGAATCCATCCACAGTGAAAAACACTCCCAAAGAGAGTTCCTTTGAACTGTGTGTGAACAGGATTCTGCTCGTGTTTGGGTAAGTGATGAGAATGTGAGGAACGGTCGGTCGCACACAATGTCTGAACCCAAATGCGCGAGTGTTCAGAGTCTTTGTTCAATCCTGGTCCGGGCGAAAACTGAAGGAGCTCGGTGTCTCGCTGGTGAACTCAAAGAGAAAAGCGCAAAATAAACGAGCTCCCAACAAGTTCACGAGACGTGAAGGAAAACAGAACGGGATCGCGGCTTGGCTGCTGTAAATCTATTGGCTCTGGGGAAGTTTACTGACGTAACACAAACCACGCACTGACAACAGACAAAGGGAGAGGGGAGAATCCAAAGGGAGAGGGGGGTCTTCACCGGACCACAGCAGGTGAAGGCCACGAGAGACCCAGACGTGTTTTCACTTTTCCATGTAGCTGATTCTGTGTTGCCTCGTCTCAAACTGTAACGTCCTGTGGAATCGGACAGAGGAGCCGTGTGAAGCAGGTTCCCGAGGCACTGAGGGAGTGGTGAACAGGTCCGTATCTGCGCTCAGCGCCAGCGTGCGGGTTTGAGAGGCTGAAAGTCTGTGCGTGTCTGTCTCTGCAAACTGATAAGGGCTGGATATTCTAGATAGTTGGGATATTTTGACAGCCAATCACTGCTTTTGTTCTCTGTCTATTTTATCTTCAGCTTGAGTTTTGTCACGAGGGCAGATTTCTGAGTGTGGGGGAGGGGGGGTGGATGAAGTAAGGGCAGGGGTGGGGGAGCATGTGTCAGCCAGTGCTGCAGTGTGATAGAAGCGAGCGGTTGGACCGTCCTGTGTGCGAGTCCGTCACGGGAGGCCGACGCCCCCGACGCCCCCGACGCCCCCCGCTCACTTCAAACCATCATCTCCTCAGCTGCACGCCGTCGCTGGCGCCTGCGCGAGGACAAAATGCTCTCATTCAGTCATATCTCTTAAAAACACACTGCCCGTGATGAAGGCAAACTTCCTCGTCGGACCCCCGAGTCAAAGGGCATGAGTGTTGGGTGGTCTGGCCCAGAGGCAGCTGCTGAGCGTCGGGCTGGTGTATAAATAAAGCAGTGGCCTGGCGCAGCGGGCGGCGCTCTGTCTTACTGCAGCACTGTCAGGGTCCTACATTCACTCGCATCGATCTCAGCCCCCCCCCCCCCCCCCCCCCCCCCCGCGCAGGACCACCAGGGAACCAGACCTCCTCCTTCCTCTTTGACGTGGCTGAGCTGTAGTACCTCTGAGTTCCTGAGTCTGGTTGTGTCCTTAAAGGAGTCTTATTATGAAAAGTCACTCTTTTTAAAGGTCTTTAGTCTCGATCGATCGATTGATTGATCGAAGGTGTGTCTGGGGTTAGTTTACAATGTTTATGATCACACCACAGCTCTGTGACTCGAATGTACGAAACGTATGAGTACGTCACCGTGTGTCAGTGCAAACGGTGAATGGTCTCTGTCGAGTCGACGACCCTCAAATGACTTTCCAGACCAGTTCTCCTGGTCATCAAACGCTCTGCAGCCCATTGGTGGAGCAGATGTGGGCGAGGAGGGGGAGGGTGTGATTGACAGCTGAGGAGATGACACTCTGACTCGTGTGCGTGTGTCACTCCAGGATCAAGTATTTCTGCCAAGTGACTCAGGTTCGACTTTGCTGGGAAATGACACGGATGTGACCTGTATCTAGTTTGCACTCGCCACCTCCTTTTACCTGCCAGCTTTGTGGTTGTGGTGGTTTTTGTCAAAGAATGTTGGGGCTTCACGAACGCCAGCGTGTCTGCACACGAGCGCCACAGGCGATGGGCTGCTGCGCGTTAACGGCAGGGACACAGGTGTTTCACAGGGAAGACAGACGGGTGTAGAAGAGAGGCAGGCGCCAGGAATCCACATGTTTATTACCTTCAACCTTCAACCTTCAACCTTCAACCTTCAACCTTCAACCTTCAGTTGCTGTGATACGATTGAATGAACTTTCCATTCCATCAGCCCAGTGTGTGAATTCCAGAGGTAGGTAGATTGGTGTGGTGCCACCGGGGTAAAGTTGATACATAACAATGCACTTAAAGGGGCAGTGTGCAATTGTTGCCACTTCTATCTGTAGATGAAAATCATGTACTGACATTTTTACAAATGTATAATCACCTGAATGTGCGATACTTTTTACCCCCAACTCCCCCCTGTCCTGTCCCTGAAAGGTGTAGTCAGAGGTTCGGTGTAGGATGCAGTGACACCTATAGATGAAGTAGCATGTTGCAGCTGAATACCCACCTGACTCCTCCCTCCTCATCCCCACCTGTATTCGCCTTCGGTCGTCACTACTTTGTTCCCTTGTTTGTATTCTGGGCTCTTGTGAGAACAGACTGCTTCACATGGCTGCTGAGGCAGAGAGGACCCGCCCCTTTAATCACTGACCTTTATGTTTGTATGGTTCGTGATCATTCTGTGAAACCTCTGTCCGGGAGTGGATCCCTCACCGGTCACTCTCCCTGAAGTTTCTACCGTTCCTTTGTTTTGCTGTTCAAAGGTTTTCCCCGGTGGTTTTTCGGACCTGCTGAGGCTCTAAGGACGGAGGACGTTCCCGCCCTGTGACACTAACTCTGATCTGTAAATGCCAGCGATGTAAATCAAATGTGATTCCAAATTTAATATCAGTGTCACAATGAAAGGTCAATGAAAGCAACATGGACTTTTAGGTATTTCTACTGAAGTGGAACGACGGATATTTTTTCATATTTGTTTTTGAATAGAAAAGGAACTCATCTAAATCCCGGAGCTATAAACATACTTTAGTTAAAGCCAAACTTCTCAGTCCGGACTTACACTCGTGTTGCCCGAGACCTGTGAGCTCCACTCACCCCGGGGGGCAGATGGGCGAGTGGAGTGACTGGAGAGAAATATAGATACATTTCTTCTGTTCGTCTACAAAAACGATTGAATAAAATAAACGATGAGATGAATAAAAAGAGACGTTACCGAAACCAACTGATGACAGCGCGAGTCAGTCATCTCCTCTGGGATCACGAGAACAGCTGGAGAGCTGAGCGGTTTGATGCCTGTGGACACACACACACACACACTCACACACACTCACACACACACTCACACACACGGGATGTGTCAGTTGTGTGTCGGTGCTCATCACTGTTTGCCCTCCTCCCCCCCCCCTCAGCACTCCGGCTCCCGCCTCGGGTACCAGAGCGGCGTCCAAGGCTCGGCGCAGCCGCAGAGCAGCGTGGGCTACTCGGCCTCCTCCCCCTCAGCACTCCGGCTCCCGCCTCGGGTACCAGAGCGGCGTCCAAGGCTCGGCGCAGCCGCAGAGCAGCGTGGGCTACTCGGCCTCCTCCCAGCAGAGCTCCCAGTACTCCCACCAAACACATCGCTACTGAGGCGGCCGCACTCTGCGCAAGCAGCAGAGGAGTCTCCCCCCGAGACCACCCTCACCAACCTCAGCAGACTCCCCCCGGCTCCTGCTCGGACTCATCGTTCCGCCTCCGACCTCCGGGCCTCCGTCAGCTGGAGCGCGTGGCGGCAAACGAACGGAGGAACCGAGAAGTGTACAAAGCGGCTGGGCCTCGTGCGCCCGCTGAACGATGCGTCCCCCCAGTAACAGTGATGAGACTCGGTGTCGCGCTCAGAACGACGGCACTGACAAACACGACGGTCCTCATGAGGAAGCGCCGCAGCTCGGTTCATATGTAGATTCTACAGCACCTTTTTTATGTCCGTTTATTCTCTCGCTTGTTTGCTAGAGTTTTCAAGTTTACCTTGATAGTTGATGTCATTTTGAATATTGTTACATACGGGAGTGATCAGAGAGGAGCAGAAGGCCTGGACTGTGTCTTTGAGGTGGGATCATGGGCAGGGAGGTCGGAGCGAACGCTGACACGGAGAAGATGTTTCTACAGAGTCATCGGCTCTTCAGCTGATGCGACTGCAGGGAAATATTCAATGCGCAGTTTAACTTTGCCTTCTTATTCCAGAATGTGTGTATTCAGACCTGTCTGTAGATTTGGAAGGTAAGATAGTCGTTGTATTTCGAATGCTGACAGGTCTGTGTATTCATTCCATCACAGGCAGAAGTAAGTTTCATCACACGCCTCCGAGCTCCGTCTCCTCTCACTGCCGAGGTGTTTAAAGGGGATTGAAACCTTTTGTCTCCTCAGCAGAGCAGTTGATGAATGATTTGTTGGGACACTTCTTATTATGGAAAACTTCCAAGGTTTGTATACATGCACATCAATGTACAGGGCAGCTATCAGTACCCCACCCCACACCCCCCCATATGCTTCCTCAGACTGTTACTGCCTGGTGCCAGATTGTTTTTTACCATTGTTGCGTACGCCAGTATGTTTTTATGTTGTGTGTATGTCTTTGACCTACTAGAACTGCACTGATGCTGAACCAATCTGTAAAAAGCTGGAACAAAACGGGGTGAGTTGTTTCCTCTCTTGTCCTCGGGCTCAGCTCCTTTCACAGGACTTTTATTGTTGGATCTGGAAGTGGTTTGCTGTTCGCAGAGCGACAGGAGGCGCTCGGCTCTGCGCTTTCTCAACAAAGAACCCAAGGACCGGATGTTGCTGAGCAACAGGAAGTGGGATATGATGTAGCGGTTCCGACGGGAAGTCGAGCGTCTCGTGAACCGCCGTCCTGCCTCTGTGTTACCGACCCGTCGGCCCTTCCAGCCGGAGGCGGATGGATCTCGTGAAGGTCACGTGTTTGAAGCGTAGCGATGGAGCTCACGTGCTTTGATCCTGCTGCGTTCAAAGGAGTTTAAGCAGAGAACAGGTGGGCGGCAGGAGAGAGTCCCGAGTGAGTGGCGAGGCGGTGATGCGCTGGTGGCGTGTGTGTGAAAGCAGCCGTGGAGACTCTGCGCTCAGAGGGGGGTCGATACAAAGCTGCATCATCAGGATGTAAAGGAGAGTTCATCAGAAACCCTCAAACACTCATCCAGTCACGGTCACCGCAGTGAAAGGTCATCAAAGAGATCTTTCTCATGTCCCGCCGCTCGTTAGCCTGCTGGAGTGAATACAGACTGATTAAAGGGCCACTGACCGTGGCTCGTCCTCGAGCTGACAGCATCTGCCTGGCAGTGCCAGTAAAGTTCACTGACTCCTACACTTCATACCACGTTGGTTCATTCTGCTCAGAAAATAAAGTTAAACTCTCAAACGTCGGCAGCAGAACTGAGGAAGCAGAAACTCCAACCATCTCAAAATGTCTCAATGAATTTCAAGTCTGAGAACCACTCGAGAAGTTCTGTCATGCAGTTGTTCTCTTCTGCTCTGTTTGTATGTTTGATATCCTTATATTTAAATCAGATCCTCAGATGCAAGTGAAGCGGATACTTAAAGGTGCGCTGTGTAAGATTTGCTGACCTTTGGTGAGATCTATTCCCTCACCCTCGACCTTCTGAGCATGCGGGAGAATCTATCGTAGACTTTAGTTGTCATTAAAACTCAAATAATGTTTAGTATGTTCACTCGGGGCGACTGTAAAAACATGGCGGCCCCCGTAGAGAAGACCCCCTCGTGTAAATATACATTAATGGGCCCATTTAAGGGTAATGGAAATAAATGAATGAGGAACATGCAACTTCAACACAACTCGATCCCCCTCACTAACATGTCGGTTACAACAGACAGTTTGGTCCTTCTTTATTTCTCAAATATGGAAACAATCCTTAGTGCGCAAAGTGTGTTTAAAATACCAAATCAATGTCATAAATGAATTGCGTATTCATGTGTTCGGAGGCAGCGTCAAACTCCAGCCACAGTATTCTGAAGATCCAGTTCTGCAACGGATCCAAATGGCAGCTTTAGTCAGAAGTGTGTTTTGACGACGCGTCGTTAGACTGAATCACATGAAACAAAGATCAGGCAACTTCAGGAATCGTCTTTTACTCGAATCTAAATGTGCGTCTGCATGATTGTATACATTTTGCTATAAACACATTTTCATTTGTTTCAATTGTTTGATACTAAACTGAACTTGACTTTTGTGCAAACGTACTCTCTCCCTCACACTCACTCGCCCTTCGGCTCGCTCCATTCTCACTTGCCCCCTAAGGCTGAGACCACGGGGCAGGTTGTATTCATGAAGTGCCCAGTGGTGCAACTGTAACAATAAGTGGATGTGCTTGCACGTGGACAGACAGGAGTTGGGGGAGGGGCAGGCTGTTTGTTAGTCCTGCAATGGGGAACACTGACACTCTGTGGCAGAAAACAAAACTGCACCTGACTGTTTGTACTGGAGTCAACGCAGCTCTAAGGAAATGTGAGGGTCAGGTTTGTGGTTCGAACCTGTGGCTGTGAATGAAGGTGGAGATAACAACCTGTTGACAAGGCTTAAAAAATGCAACTTAAATTGTTACTACAGAATCTACTTCTGACGTTATTATTATTATTAGACCCATTACGAGTGTAAAATGCATATCTCTTATTTCATCAAACTCCAGATAATTAAGTGAATGTGTAAACTCTTGCATTGCAACAGTGTGGCAGCGACAGTCGATGGAGATTCGAACCAGCAGCCGTCCTCAGGTTTTCTCCTTCCTTGGTGTGCGAGTGTCTCACTGCACTTTACATTTTCCTTCACCCCAGAAGAAATGTTTCGTTATTATTGATCACACGGCTCTGTGGGACAAATTCCCCTCAAACTTCTTCGATGCAAAGAGAAATAGTAAACCCCGATGTTGCGCTTCCACCTGTGGGCAGTGTGTCGACGGGTGTGTTCCTCCCCTTTTCTCCCAAAACCATGTTTTGGCTCCCGGCTGTTTTACAAGCTTTACTTTACTGACTCAGATGAGCAGAGAAAGAGGTAAAGGCACAAATCAGAGTCAAAGATCAGATCATCACATCCTGTTCTCTCCTCTGATGGATCTCATTCATGACCCAAGTCCATGCATTGGTATGTTTTTCCAAATGCTGTACATACAAACACACTTTAAGGATTTTTATTAGATGTTGATACAAGAATTGTCTTTTCTTGCACTGTTATTGCTCAAATATTTAGTGGTAAAATAAAATACAAATATATTTAATGTTTTGAATCACTTTAAAACTCACTTTAGATTCTGGCAGTGCGTTGAGACTTATGAGGCTCCTGTATGTGTCAGAGGTGCTCAGGTGTCGTGCCCCTCACCCGCTCCCCCCCCCTCCCCCGCCCCCCCCCCCTCACCCACGCCCCCCCCCCTCACACGTTTGCTTTCCTTTGATCGTTACACATGTGTCCATCTTTTTGATGGAGAACAACAGCACTTATTGTCTCTCTCTGTGTGGTTTGTACTGAGCCTCCATCTGCAAAGCTCAGTGGCTGCGATGCCTTCACAGTGATCGGTGTCAGAGCATCTTTTGTCCGAGATGTTTCATAAAGACAAACGTTCAACATTAAAATAAACATTTCTAAGCTGAGCTCCATCAGCAGGTCTTCCTCATCGTCACCTCGAGTGTGTGTGAATTCATGTGTCAGCTTTGAATTATATGTATATTGTCTTCACAGCATTTAAACAGTAAATAGAGCAGCACTGCCTCAGTGCAGGAAAAGAAAATGTCACTTTTAGCAAACTGGTCCAAATGTCACTGTTCCAATGAGAAACCCCTGAAGTACCTTTCTTTTGTGCAGTGTTGTTGCCCCGGTCCAATGAGGTGCAGAAGCTCAGTGTCGCTGGTTCCATCCCACCACTTGATGTCACCCGACGGTCACAGCGTTGGAGGAAGCTGGCTCTACGGACTGACGCAGCCCTGTCACATCACTGGTTTTGGATTTCTATATCATTCTGTATTGTGTGATATGATATGATTGAATATTTTATATGATATCAAATATTATGTTGTTAAGTTCTATTACATTATGTCATATTATTTAATAATACATTTGATTTCTGTTGACTGTTTTCATAAGAACACTATTCATCAGGGGTCATCAGCTGAATTTGTCCAAGGGCCAGATTTTTCCCTCAGCAGACATCGTTCGGGTCAGATGCTGTGGTCAAGTAGAACCTAAGAATATAATTAATTTTCCTTCAAATAAATGTTATTTCTTAGCATTGTGGCTGTTAGAGACCCTTATCAGCTGTCCAGCAGCTCCGCGGGCAGCCGGGGGTCTCTCCAAGCATAACGAGCCATGTGCCCACGCTGAGATTCTGCAGGAATGTACGGTGGCTGCTCTGGAGGAAGGACAATAGCATCTGTTACACAGATACCTCTGTCTGCTCAAACGGATATGACTGGACTGTTTCCTATACTCCATAATTCTGTTCAAGTTAGTTTGTCATCCAGCTGTTGACAAGGTCATATTGTTGAAGTACCAGTGGATTGTACAGTATCACATGATGAAGAGTCAATTTGCTGATGCGATCACAAACATTTGTTCTGCAGCTTAGAGGAGCGCTTCTACCGGCCACACGTGTCGTCAGGCAGAATACAAAGGACACGGAGCTCGACATTCTTTAAGGGCTGCTGGTGAGACGAGTCAAAGCAGTGGAGACAAGCTGAGGCAGCGCCAGCTCCCAGAGTTCTGCAGCAGATCAACAGCCACACCTTCACTGTCACTCAGGATTCTGACTGACATCCTCTCTGAGGATCTTCAGCTCCTGAGGAACAGACCTTCAGGTGTGCGTCGATCTTCTTACAGACAAAAGTCTCCACTTCTCAACAGCAGATTCCAGTGTGAGATTGCAAAGTGGTGGGCAGTGGCCCCCCGCTGCTCTGACAGATGGCTGCAGCATTCCTGCGCTCGGTTACCAGCAAAGCATGGATCCGAAATGACAACATTTCAGAAACAACCCAGTGTTTAGAAGCAAATGATGCGTATGAAGAGCAGCAGTGGAGCAGCTGAGTTTTCATTGGTATGATCACTGTATATTCTCATTTAACACTCTCTCTCTCTCTCTCTCTCTC
>JAFBJT010109896.1:48372-73633 GCA_016785325.1 Chascanopsetta lugubris
CAGACTCAGCCCTGTAGAGGCTCATGATCCACTGGTCAGATTCTGTTCATGTCCCTATAAACCAATACACGGGTGAACTGTTATTTACACTCTTAAGGGTCTGAGGTCCTTTCTGAATATTTCCAGGTTAAGAGAGAATCTTTAAAACAGTTCAGCACCTTTTAATGCTACATGTCATATGAGCTCTTGTCCTGAAGTGAATGAATGTTGTGTTCTAATTCAAATGGGTTTGGTCAGATATGATCCAGACCGCTCTGTGGTTCTGTGGGTGAGGACATGCAGCCAGGTGAGATGAACAGAATGAGGCGTGACGCAGCATGAAGACGACCTGCTTCAAACCCGACCTGTCACTCACACCGTATTCTCTGAGACAGCAGGAGAACTGACAACAGACGGGACCCACTCATTTAGAGATTCAATGGCTGGTTGACCCACATTCTCACAATAACTACACACGAGCTGTTGCGTATGGGCAACAATGCTGTTGTCAATAACATCAATAAGCAACAACATGATTCCTCTCCTGCCAGAACCACATCACAGACTGAGAGTGAGGTTCAAAAACAATCTGTGAACACGGGAAGAACACATCTGATTCTGTCACCGCTCTTTAGAGCAGAGAGACACGGTTCATCAGGCTTTGGGGAAGATAAACAGTATCTGTCAATCAGATGCATCAATTGCCGGTTGCGTATTTTCACTGCAATATATTATGGAGCTAAATCCTATCAGCCTCGTGCACATGAAAGGATTTTCAACTTTTAACCACGTTTAAGAATTTGGGAGATCACAGGTACAATGACAAAGTTAATAATGTTGAATGTTGTAATTGACAGAAGATGCACACTCGATGAGTTTGTCAGAATGTAATAACACAGACTTGTCTGAGATCATTTCATAATGATAATCATTTTGTAGTTATGGAGACTTGGGGTCTCACGTAATGAGACATGTCCTTAGAAACTCAGTGTGGGGGGGGGGCTCTGGTGTGAGAGTTCAAGTGATCGCCCTCAATCCAGCGGGTGGTTCAATTACTGCCGTCCCCTTTCCGCTCCGCCAACGTGTCTGAAGATACTGAAGACAAATGTTCTCATGGACAAAACGTTTTCTGCAAAGACGCATTCATGTTTATGAGGCTGTGTGAAATGTGAACTTCCACTGTACATGCGCTGCGGGTTCGTTAAACATGCACTGTGCAAGACTTTGGTCGTTTCCCATCACTATCTGTCGAAAAAGAAGGACATAAGTATATATATAATTATATAGAGACATCTTTGCAAATGTGTAATCGCTTTTTACATGACCAAACGTCAGCCCTGTGTTGTAGACAGGAATCAGGAGCGGGTCCTCCTGAAGAGGGCTGCCATGTGGTTACAAGAGCCACGATTGGATGCTCTCCGCAGGGTTTGAGCGTGGATGACAGCCCACGGCCACCACAGGTTCTCTTACTCGCTCGGAGCACAGGAGGGAAGGGTGAGGTGATGCAACGCCACCTGTAGGTGTCACCAAACCTCGCACACTCTGCCTTAATAAAGACGAGAGGCGTTTCGCCATCGATGTTATCAGCCGACAGTCTGTGTGTTTTAGGTTCTGCCAAAAAGGTGGAATATATTTTGCTGACACATTTGTCAGACTGAACATGAAGGTGAGCTGCAAATGTGTCGTGTTTAGTCACATATGGATACGGAATCTGGCTGGTGACACTTCCTGCTCATTTCTGTCAGGGCCACGTATCATGGATGTAGAATGAAATGTTCTGATGTTGGTTTGTGGGTCGGAGCCTCCACATTCAGATTCTTTTGTAAAAGCCGTAGAAGGATTTGGGCAGATGAACAGCTCCAACTGGCCCTTGTGGAACACCAGTGATTATCACACAAAGGAGTGAATTTAGACATTCATCAAAGCACATACATGTACCCCACCGCAAACATCGGACCACTGGGAGTCATCAGATAACTGTAAGAGTTGTATATGACCAGTTCACATGTTCTTTGGATCAATCTTGGATTGGATGATCTAAAACCCCGGTTCACATGTGTCCGTTCCATTATCAGAAGTGTGTAAAATGCTCTGTATTTATGTGGCGCTTTATCAAGCATCTGTTGGCAGCGCTTGGTGGACCCCACAGCATGCGGAGCGGGGGGAGACGGGAATCGCCCTAAAACGAGCCCTCGCGTGTATTTACATCACGACGGGCAGAGCAGCGTATTCCTGCTCAGGAGGCCGAGCTTCATCCATGTATATCTACACGAGGAGTGGGTCCTCTTCAGGGGGCTGCCATGTTTTTACTGAAGCTCAGAGTGGACGTACTGAACATCTTTTGAATGACACCTGAAGTCGACCGTAGGTTCTCCCGCAGCTCAGAAGGGTAAGTGTGAGGTGACGGGTACAACGTGCAAACTAACCACTTGATGTCACCAAATCTTACACACTGCACCTTTAAATCACACTTTCAGAATCCACGTTCATACTTGAACTGCAGCACCGCCGTCTTCTGAGCGGCAGCGGTACGAGTTCTTTCTTTTCACTTGTGTTTTGGTGGGAATGGACCGGACCCATCCACACGGCGTGAGTTGGACTGAAGGGTTGGAGATTGGTCTGTGGAGCTCTGCCGTCACACCGCTCTCTCCCAGTCTGCTGCCTCTGCAGCTTCCCACCATCACTTGATGCTTACACTTCACAGAGCTGGACATTTCGATGACCTCTCGGTGACAAACTCTCCACTCCGTGTAAATCAGGCCCAGGCTTTGTGTCGATGTGTGTTCACTTTCTCCACAACTTCTACAGACAATTTATTATACTTTTTTTGTAATGAATGGTACCATTGGCTTGGTTTAATGGATTGAATTCAAAATTGTGTTTTCCCATGAAACAATGCATCTTAACCTTATTCACATTGTTTGATCCAATGAAAACCATCTTTCAGTCAGATTTCTACTGGAAGGCTTCAATATTTAACCGACGTGTTTCTAGATTTTGGTCAGGACGAACAAATGAGACATTTTCTATTCATCTCTCTGTGCAGTTCACTGCAGCTGGACCACATACACACACACACACACAGAATGTATATTGATTGATCAATCAATCAATATACATTCATATTTGGTAAAGACGTGAAGGGTCCGCTCCTGGGCCGATGTTTCCTTTCTTGGCCACAGTAGAAACACGAGGGGTTATAGACACCAGAAGATACAGGTCTGCAACAGTAACGTCATTTAAATTGTGCACACAATACCAACATATGGATACTACAACATATTAGTTTGTACACACAAGATACATCATTTGTTTGAACAAAATATGATATAATCTTGTGTGCACACAATCTTAATATCTTGTGTGCACACGATGAATAATATTTGCGTGCAACTTTCTTTTAGATAAAAAAAATACAGCTTCCTGGAGCTTCAGGGGCTTTGTATCCATTCCACCGGTTCCACAGGTCTGGAAGGAGACCGTCACTCTCTTGGTCAATGGGTCGCACAACATACTTGTAGAAATGTAGAAAGACCACTTTGTGTGTCTTATGCAGCAGTGACTTCAGGACAGAACCCAAGACATCCAAAGGTGAGATCTGCTTTGATGTAATTACAAAGGACTCGTTCGTGGGCAGGTGTGTCCACGGTGCAACATTCTGTATCAATATATTTGTTTCAGTGGTTATTGTCACAGTGTCTTCCTCAGAGCAGCAGCCTTTTCTTTCCTTGAACTATTTCTTCACTCACTTTGGTCACAACTTTCTGCGAACTCCCTCCACTCAAGTTTGGGAAAGTGAAAAAATGTGAGTCTCGCGATAGTAGCGTGCTTATGCAGCCGCCATATTCTGTGACAGTATTTTGATTCGTATCTACTGGAAGTGAGGAAAAAGAAGAGTGAAGGGCCGTCGAGGGGAGGGGGGCTGAAGAAGAGGAGCTGTCAAACAAGGTAGTCCCGAGTCTCTGTCAAACGGCGGAGGCCTTAGGCCCCGTATCCCCCTGGCTCTTTTCCGAGGACACACAAGGCCCGGGGCCTCGCTGCAGTTAGGTTTGCTCTCCTTCTGCCCGCTAGTAGCTGGAGCCCTCCCGGCTACTCGTCCCCCTTCTCCGCGGCCCTCCGGAGCTCCGGCGGCGGTCTCGGGTGTTGAAGGCGACCCGGGGAGCGGCGGCAGCGGAGACGGCAAAGTAAGTTTCCTGAAGTTTGACTTCTCCGTTCTGCTCCGCGAGGACGGAACCAGTGTAACGTCGGTCCTTTGGACCGGGACGACGGCTTCAGTGTTGTGGTGGAAGCGCCAAAGACCAGGGCCCCACGCTGTTTGAAAGAAAAGAGCTTTTCAGATGTGGAAAAAGTTTTTGTCTACAGCAGCAGCAGCAGTAGCAACAGCAGCAGTAGCAACAGCTAGCTCACTTTGCTAATTGTGAGTGTCGGGAGGCTGTTTCTCAACTCGGCCGAGTCACAAATCATTGTCTAAACTTTGAAACACACTCGAAATCATCCGCCCAAAGTGTCATGTAACATTATTGTTCGTTCAAACACACGTCGAGTCTCTGTATTTGAGCCTGACGCTCAGCGACGCTACATGTTTTGGAGCCTGAGTTGGGCTCATTTTTCCACTCAGCTCTAAAGCGTCGCAGGTTCTAAAGTAGATGGAAATGTGAAATCACAGAAGTGTAACTTCACTTCAGCTCAGTCACAAGTCGCAGGTTTTCTGACTGAATGAAACCACTTCACACTGGTCGGACGCGTTTTCTCCCGTTTATCACCGGAGGTAATTTGTGAAGCAAACCCAATGAATCGTAGGGCAGCAGGCTAGCTGTTAGCTAGCTGTTAGCTAGTCTGCTGTCCATTTTGAACATAGAGCTTTCAAAGTAAACACCGACTCTGATTCTTAAGTTGAACCACGGCAACAGTCACAGCTGCGCGTGCGTTTCCTGTTCGATCAGTCACCTGTTGACTGGCACCGGTGTTTGAGAGGTTACGTGTTTGGTTCAGAGGAGATTTACACATCTGTCTCCTGAGTTGAAGGAATCTTCTCTGTGAGGTGTTTTCCTGATAACCAGGAGAATCCGTGTGTATCTCCTGACACCAGTCAAGTAATGATAGTGATTCTGTTATCATTGCATCATCTCAGAATTATACTTTGATACATCATGCTATCAGTTCACTTTCTGCCTTTCCATTTCAGTTCCCCAAAAATAGAGATGAAACAATGTAGAAAATATGTATAAACAATTTTCTTAGAGTCTCATTCGTTTTCACTGGATTCGCTTTCTAAATTAAATAAACACGTTCGAGTCCAGCTACAGTTAAACTTCAGACAGGCACAGTTCATTGTTGGACTGTTACCTTTGTATTGATCTACAAGAAAGGTGGAAATTAATGTATTGATCACAGCCCAGCTTTGTTGCTTGAATATATATCAGCTCCTCAGTGTTCAAACGTCTCCACGATAACACTGCAGAGTCAATCCCGGTTGGAGCACTGGTACGATGTACGTCTGGCTGTTGGGCATCTTTACTGCTCGGTACATTCATACATGTCGAATGCTTTGCTTTTTGTACAGATGAGATACGTGCTGTCCCTTTCAGTAGTGGTCTTAACTGAAGGCGGACGACACTGCTGCTTAACCTTAATCTAGCATTGAATGCGACTTGACTTTTTAGAGCAGGAAGTGCAGAGCATGTGCAGAGTCCTGTGCTCGTCTGTGTCTCACTGACTGTTTATATTCAAAGGTTTAGCGCTCCCTCACATTATCTGGACGTGCGCAATGCTGAGAGAAGTAAGATTTCACTTTGTCCAACATGTCAACACATGTTTTGAATGTCATGTTTAAATTGGACTAACAACATAATGGGTTTTATCTAACATCATGTTGTCAGTGTAATCCAAATGCAGAATAACCATGAACTGGTAATAATGTCGACTTAAAGTCAATTATTTAGCAGCAAGAAATAATCCATTTCTCATGAATCAGGATGACACTGTCTTGCTGAATCTATATTTTGTCCACCTCTAATCCTGATGTTGACAAACTTGTCACGACATCCTTTGGTTTCTGCTTCCGTCTCTCGGCAGCCCCTCTAAAGTTCCAGATTGAGCCACCGTTTGTCATTTTTTCTGTTCACTTGTGGGAGACATGGAAGTTGTTTCAAACCTTTGATGGAACACCATTTGTTTTCTTTGCTATTGCTTTAATGTGTTGGATATTTTCAAGCTCTCCCTTTTGTGTTTGGTCATGTTTATTGCAATATAAATTTGGTGATTGTAACAGGAATTAGTATGTGGTAAGAGGACAGCTTTTTTTCCATTTAGCGTTCTGCAATAAACCCTCTCAATACATTGTGTTTGGCCATTTGTGGTGGTCAGGACATGTGTTGACGATGTGTTTCATAATATTGGCTTCTAGTTTTACTCTCTACCCGCTCAGTCACTTCTCTCTGGGCCTCTAAACATCTCCAGTCTAAAGTGTGTTGTCATAGCTCGACTGTAGAAGTGTATATCATTCATTAGCAGCTTGTGCCTTTCTTGACTTGCAGTCAACATTAAGCTGCTATGGCCAACTGTTTATAGGTGCAGACCCCTAACTGAAACCATGTGTGCCTGTAGCGGAGCACATATGTAGCATGTTGCTAGGAAGCACTGATTTGCCTCTCTTGGGAGACTCGGCAACGAATGCTAAGAACCTGTTTTATAAGTGCTACATCTAAGTTTTGGTTGGAATCTTGTGTTTGTGCAGGTCAACAAGATGCTAATTGCTTTGTTTGTATGTCATTAGCCGCATGCTACTTCGCTACGTCAACATTCCTAATTTATAGATTACAATCTACACTTCTAGTGTGTTAGTCAAGTTGCATCAGTGTTTGTTGATAGAGGTAAAGGAGCAGGCTCACTTGTGTGCATTCTTTCAATAAACAAGCACAACTCTTGTGTTCGAGAGTTGTGCTTGTGCCATATTGTTGCGAGTTCTGTGCCAACATTTAAATTCTATCTTGTAAAACCTGTTCATGTTTTTTTCCTCTTTAAATTTGCAGTGTCGTGCACAACTTGTCATCACAGACAGGAGGGTGGGGTGTGTAGTTTGTTCACTTCTCTCAAGGAGAAGGATAATTACTGCATGTAGTAAGCCCCAATGCTTGTAGTTCTGATCAACTGAGCCAGTGTAATCCAGGAGTCCAGATGCATACCTTTCTTCTTTTTTGTGTCGGAATATACTCTCCCTAAAAAGCTGAGACCTTCTGATGTATTGTGAAAATAACGTCTTGCATGGTCGGCCGTGCTCTGTGCTCAGTGACCAATTCATTTATGTGAAAATGCGCTGCTTTCTCTGAGCACAGTGTGTCAAGTTAAAACCTATAATTATAAGTGGAAAATCAAGTAGGTGAAAGGAGCGGATCCATCATATTATGCTCATAGCTATTCTCTCAGGAGGAGGACTTGGTGTTTTTAACCCTCCCCCACAGTGTGTGGGTGTCAGGAAGAGAGGCTCTCTGCAGCCCCCTCCCCCTGTTGAGTTCTTTTGATTTCTCCACTTTAACTTCAGCGCTACACATGTTGCTCATGGTCCTCTCCGGCTCAGGGATTCGATTCCATGTATTGAGGTGCTGGACCGTCTGCCGCGCTGTGAGGTGTAGCCTGCTTAGAGCTTGGAGGCATCACACTCTGCCTTTTTTAGGCTTTCCACATTTGCAGGGGCTTCACAAATTGTTCACAGTAGTGACACTTGTAGAAGCTCATTTGAGGTTTAATTCAAGAAAGTTGTCTTCTTGCTACATGGAGTCAGAAAAATGTCATAAACATTGACAATGGCTGCGTGGATAGATAATGATTTTATGATTGATTGCCCAATGAATGATTACACTACATTAGCAGGGCTCTCCCTCGAGAATGGAGTAAGGGCGCAGTACCATTGTACCACAGTGTTAGCGCCATCTTACCGATCCGCGCACACAGACACACACAAGCGATTCGCACTCACAAAGACGCGCGCTGTTATGCAGTGGCCCGATTCATGCGCACCCCCATCAACACTTCGTTGCCCCCCCCCCGATCCATGCACACAATGACACACGCATGCAGCGGTCTGATCCGTGCGCCCCCCCTCAACACTTCGCCAGTACGAGCGCACTCTGTCACAGAGCGATTCGCGCGCACAGAGCAGTGTTTCCACACACACACACACACATACACACACACACACACACACACACACACACTCATGTGAACGCTCCCTCGCGCATCGTAAGATAGTTCAGTTCTGATGATGACTGAAGAAACACATGGCTTCATGATTCCTATGTTTGTATCGGTGTCCGTCTGCCCCCCGCCCCCCTGCGCGCCCCCTCAAAGCTGTAAACCTTGGGAAAACACTGCAGAGACACNCAGGCCACAACCACACCAACCCCCCCCCCCCCCCCCCCCCCAACAAACGCCATCCTACTCCAAATTTCTGGGGAGAGCCCTGATTAGCATTCAGATGGGATTGAGTCTCTCACCACTTGTTATGTCCAAGTAAAGACCGGACCTCGTCACTATAATGTTTGGGGTCTCACTGCACATTATTACATTTTTATTTGAACCTTTCTGAGCTCTATCATGAATCCACCCGTGTCCATTTCTCGATAAATAAAAGCTGAGATATTTTGAAAGAAAGCCAAACACACTCACGGTCAATTGTTTTCTGACTTGTTGAGTGCCTTCTAAAATGATGATGTAGTTTAGGAAAACAACTGTCATTAGCATCCGCTATGAGCGTATAACACATAACAATAATAATGATAATAATAATAAATCAGAAGCGTGGCTGGTCATGTCACTCTTATTCACAGCTGTTGTGCAGAGACATTCTGTATTTAAAAGGCTGCCTGGTAAATGTCAAGGAGTCGGCCATTATTTGCGCAATCTTCTCACGCGGGGGCAGACGGACACAAACAATTGTTGAATCATAGTTGTCATGCGTTTCTTTTTATGACAATAGTCATTAACAGAACTGAACTATTATTTACCGACGCACGCTCCCTGTCCTCTTGTGGGAGAGTGTTCACGTGAACGAGCGCGCTCTTGTCTGTATGTGTGTGTTAGCAAACACAAACCGTAAGTGTGCAGTCTCTTCAGGTCTGTGCCCTTTATAGAAGCAATATTTTACGTGTGTCCCACGTCCCAGTTATTAGTGGATTCTATTGCAATATAATTTACTGCTGTATGCTTATATTGTTATTTATTTTTGTATTATGTTATATTGATTAGATCTTCCCTCACACACTGACAACAGACATACTGTATCTGTTGAACTACTCACCAGGAATAATCTTGCAATATGTGTTTCTGAGTGGGATTAGTATGTATTTTATTTTATTTATTTAGATTGTTTGGTAATTTTCTAGCCATTTTAAATCATACTTGTGACACAGTATTATTTGTGCCATAACAAATGGTACAATTGATATTGGGGGATAATGCTGTGGGAAAAGTATGACCAGGTGAGGCAGTTACAGAAAACCATTTATCATTTAAAACAGGGATACCGACAAGCTACTTTTGAATGACTCAGTTCATGATGCCTAACACCTCCTATATAGCGATCGACTGATTTGTTTTCAGGACCGATACAAATGCTGATTATTAGTAATCAAGACGTCACCCTTTTTTTTCTCCGTCTTGTTCCAGCAATATGAAACGGGGCAGCTAACGAAGCGAACTGTTCACAGTCCGCTGAATGTTCTCCACCCGGAGATGAGTGTTTGTTGAGTCGGTTCCGGTGTCCGGTCCGATAGAGTTGAATGAGCCGCTGGTGTCCCTTCGGCCGTTGGTCTCCGCTCCCGGAGAAACATTTAGGTTGCCACACGGACATGTTTTGAGTGACGGACCGTTATCACTTCCTGTTTTTGGACAAGCAGCAGCACCGAGCCATGCTACTGTCACGTCAGTGCAGCACCGCGGCTGCATCAGAGCCAAGTCATCATCAGAACGGAACTATTTTCCGACACGTGGGGGAGCGTTCACGCGTGTGTGTGTGTGCGTGTGTGTGTGTGTGTGTGTGCGTGTGTGTGTGCGCACGCACGCGCGTGGGGTCTGTCCGACAGCGCAGAGGAGGAGACAGAAACGTGCTGTCCTCTGCATTTGATGTCCCTCTCTACAGTGCGTAACATTCATCAGATGTTTACAACCAAATTCTTATTCTTGAACATTTTACACAGGACTGTCACAACCTAAAGCAGATATTCATATGACATATTTCACTTTATTTGTTGTTCTTGTACTAAGTCAATTTGTAAACAGACAATCCTATTATGATTCTTTATTATCTTACATTTAAAGGTGGTGACAACATTACCAAAGTGTACAGAGTGATGAATACTTCAGCTAAATAAATCTACTCAGAATATACCGCCTGTGTAACAGCACTTGTAAATCAGACCAAAATGCAGTGAAATGATTAAAGAGGAGCTTTTCATGCTAATGAAGTGTTTTTCAAGTTTCCTTTTAAGAAACTCCGTGATGAAATAGGATAGCCGGGCAACCATCAATTAAAGGAATATATTGGAGCTGCTCCGCCAACTCCCTTTGGATGCACCATTTAAACTAATTGGAACCAGAGTCACTGGTGTGTTAAACAGACATGTTCAGAGAAGCAGCAGTTCAGTTCTGGATACTGTGATTTTTTTGGGTGATTTTTTGGATCAGAGTTCTCGCGTTTTCTATACCTCTTGATTTATTAGACCTTAGGATTCAGATGCTCTTTACTACTGACGAGAAAACGAAGTGACGCAGCGGTATTATATTAACATGTCATTACTGATGAGAATCAGATGTAATTGATATTTTGTTTTACAGTAAGTCATTTAGTAGTTCTCTGTATTGTTCATATAATCCAAAGAAAGTGATAACATAGATTTCCCCCGGGTTTAGAGCTGTGGGGGAGGGTGCATGAGGGCTGGGTGTGCGCAGAAGGGGGTGAAGAAGGCAGATGGACACCGACACAAACACAGAGGCATCATTGTAGTCACGTGTTTCTTTGAATGACAACAGTCATTATGAGAACGGAACTATTATCTTCTGACGCGCGCTCTCTGTCCGCTGTGTCATATCAGGAGGGGGTTAAAACACTTGTTTTTGAATATAAACACAAAAAACCACAAGAAAGAGGGAAAATGTATTTCTGTCCTAAGGTGAATTTAGCATCTCAGGAATTCTAAAACTAACAAACATGCTAAATTCAAACCAAATGTCCCTTTCAATTTAACAAAAAAAATAAACACCACCACAGATTTCTTTGGTAAACAAATATATCAAGATCTCAAAGTGTAATGAAAAACTAATTTACATTCAAAGTGTGTCAGTGTCAAACACTGATTAATGACAGAAATGGCATTTTGTGTCTGTTGCCAATGCTTTGAACTCAGCTCATCCCCCGGAGGATCTAATTTAATTTTTCTTTATTGCGCAAGATCACAACAGACATCATTGAAGGTTACTGTTCCTATAGAACAGGTCTCTAACTAGTTCTTTTATTAAATCAAGTATAAAACGTATCTTATTTATCAGCATGTCCTTTCTGTCTCCTCTCCTCCGCTCTCTGTCTCGCTGACAGTGGAGCGACCCGACGCGCGTTTACACAACACAGACATGAGCGCGCTCGTTCATGTGAACATTCCCCCGTACGATGGAAAATAGCTCAGTTCTGATGATGACTGTTGTCATTAAAAGAAACACATGGCTTCATGATTCCTCTCAGTCAGGGCTGTCCAAACCTTTTTCCTGACGGCCACATACAGAAAAATATACGAAGGACCGGCCCACTCACTAGGTGACGTTTACTGCCCCACTTGACAGTGTGACACTGTCATTAATCACTGTCTATGATCAAAAGATGACACATGGACTTGAGTTGTTTGAGGAGAGACATCTTTATGCGTCGGTTAACAGCTGTGATGGTGGGAACAGGAAGTGATGGTGCTTCAGAGCACAGACCAGTGAATACTGAGTAGTGTGTGGAAACAAATCTGGGATTTTATTTTCAGGCCCAAACCTAATCCTTAATTAATTTAAAAATAAAATAAAATAAAAAAGAGAGAGAAGTGAATAATCAAATGAGTATATTATATGTTACCAAAGAACATTGCCCAAGACAACATTCATGACCCTGAAATTGTTGTTGTTTTTGGTTGTTTGTTTCCTTGAATATAGTCTTTGACATCTGTTGAATTGTTTTAGAATACATGCTACTGATGTTTTTTTTTTTCTTAAATTTTTTGTATTTATTGTATTAATTGTTTTTAAATTGGGCCTAGTCACGTCATAATGTGTGTGGTAATCTCCCAGCATCAACGTTTTGTTTTTGTTTTTTTTACTTACAATCCACTTGAAAGATTGTTTTTGTAAAACATGAATTTCTTGTACCATTCCGCTGTCCAATCAATGTAAGCTATGACAGGAACAGCCTAATATAGTCATTTTGATAGAGGCAGCAGTCACAGTGAGCTGTTACTGACTGGCAGTTATATGGTTAATGACTGAATGACAGCAGGAGCTTTGCCTTCTAGAGTAGTTCAGACTATGTGCATATTGAAGGTACACAGTAGAATGATGGATTAATCAGTGTTGATAATGAAGATGATCACTTTTGATCAGCAGCAACTAGTAACTTCCAATAAATTCCATCATCTTGATTTCTCTTCGATGAATCTTGCATCACTGCTTATTCTGAAGACAGGCCACGGCCCCATCTCCCATCTGACTCCAAACTTCTACGTTCAGACAGAAAACTGTTGTATTCTTTACCTGGTGTAAATTCTACACAGGACTGCTCTGCCCTTCATCATTTGGACCATATCTCTTGATACTCTTTCATCTCTCACAACGACACACTAATGATGGGAAAGGGCTTTGATCAAGTGTCCGGTCGGTGTTCAGGAGAAGAGTGATGCTGCAGTCAGAGTGAGAATGTAAGATTAAGATTTCGATGAGATCACAGATTCGTTTGCGCTGTTCCATTCCGTCCATCTATCACAGGTTTACCCTTTGGAGAAACATTATTGATTTATTGCTGTCACTGAAGCAAAGACAGGTGAGCTACAGACTCTTGTATCATATTGATTTATTCTGGTATCTATATTTTTTAAATGCACTTGCACGTGAGTCTGCCATGAAGCTCTGGAGTAATGTCACTCACAAACAAAATGTGAGCACAGAGCTACAGGGATAGTTGATGAGTGGTTACCCAGTTAACACCCACATGGAGGGCAGGTGTTTGCCGAGGGCAGTAAAAACCTGACAAACTCTGACTATGACAGACTAGGTTTGTGTGTTTGAGAGAGACAGTTAGTTGGGCACAGAGTGGTGCTTATGTCTTTGAAGTGGGACTGTGGTTGTATCATCGTAGTGTGTAACATGAGGAGCACAAATAATGTTCAAATCACAATGAAATCAAATTGGCTACCATTTTAACCGTAGTAAGTGATAACCACTTCCAAAACTCAAATGTCGCACTGCACATAGAAAGAGACGGAGATAAATCATTTCTGATCCATTCAATAAATACTTAATCATGAATTGATGAGCAATAAGCAAAACAGCTGTGATGATACTGGGCAAGGCTGTCTCAATTGTCACAATTCAGTTACCTTGAAGTATGTAAGACGAGTCTGCTCATTGCGGTCAACAAGTATGACTTGAATGTTTTGACAGTGCTGAAATAAGACTGAATGGTATCTCAGTAGCAAAACAGTCATGTGATTTGGCTGCTCTTTGTCTTTTGGTTGGCCTCAAGGTGGGGAATGATGCTTCTAACAGCTGTTGGAAGCATTTCCGGCTGAGGGTTTCCTCCTCAGCCAAACACGGAGGTCCAGCAATACACTGGAGCAGGGGTACATCAATGACTATTTCCCACACACTGAGTTCAAAACTTAGAGCTGCAACTTATAACAACAATCATGATGAAAGCTAATAAGAGTGAAATGGACCAACGTACATATATACACCTGTGAAGATTGATTCTCGTTTAATTAGCTTCACGTATCCATTGACCTATTTTAGCTTCAACCACGTGCTGACAATGCATAACGTGTGGTGAAAATGCTTCAGAGGCCTCTGTGTGGCACAGATCACACTGTAAGAAGTGGAGCTAACTGACAGAATGAGCTGACCACAGACAGAAGGGCTGCTAATGTCCTACAGTCTGCATACTTTTAAAGAACATTATGACTTTCTGTAAGTGCATTTCGTGGGGAAATAAAGGGTAAAGATATAGCTGGCGTCTCCTTGACTTGTCATCACCAAGCCCCTGAGTGCAAGCAACTTCATTGTGTTCAACGGCTTGAAAAGAGTGTTGAGAGACAACGTTACCACCCAGGTCTCACTGTAAGCTGCTTCCAGCTCATCACTCAGAAATCGAGGCAGAACGAGGCAGTCTGGCAGGTGAATTGCCCGACACGTGCTTTTCCAGTTCTAAATTGCTGAAGTGGAGTTGTCGGTGAGCGCAACACTGAAATATGGATAAATGGAATTCCGTCACCAATATCATCTAGATCAATACAAAAATGATTGAATCTGCTTAAAGAATATCCAATATATTTGGAGCACTGTTAGCTACTTTCGAGGAAACATTCTCTTTTGAGGGAGATTGGCTTTCTGACATTGTTTGCGTTGTTGGAGCTCTGGAAAAGAGGGGTGTGTACTCCCGAGAATTCCTCTTGGAAAGTAGGGCTGTGGAATGGGATAGACCTGCCTGGTGTTTCAGTGTTCTGTGTGCAGTGATATGTTCAAATGTTTACTCCAAAGAGAAACCTCAGGGCACTACCCTGTTATCAGGGACCAATAACCAAAGTGATAAAACTATAGTCTCAAATACTTCAGAAGATTGAATCCAAGCTCTGACTGTGGGAGTTCCAGCTCGTTATAAATATAATCACAATAAACACAGACTACGACGTGTACAAATTATAACAGGGTTTATTAACAAAGCAATAGTTATCTTACATCACTTTATTATCAACACTATCATAATCCAACTATACTAACAGACATACATTACAAACAACACAAGTTAACACATAAAACATGGTGTATGTGTGTGTGTGTGTGTGTATGCGTGTGTGAAAAGGGGGGTAGAGAGAGATTGGAGTGGAGTCATGGCAGTGATGTAACCACAGAAACCAAAATGGCGGCGGAGTGGCGTTTGTGTGATGTCAGAGTGATAACATAACTCAATCTAGAAATCTAGAAAAAAAGCGTGTGTATGTATGTATATATATATATATATATATATATATATATATATATATATATATGCATGCAATATATTGATATTAGAGCCACTCTGCTGCGCTGTGTACAGTGTGTATTGTACTGTATGTACATTGTACCACGTGCTCCTGCTGTAAATATGTTAGATGTATCCACATAACATTTTTAAAGGTTTTTATTGCAGTTTTTTGTCCCATTGTCTCAACAGGGATTGGTTGGGAAAACCCTCCACCCACCTCTTGGCCTGTGGCAGTATTTGTAAGAATACTGCACTGCTTGCAGTGAATGCCAATACTTAATGAAGCTTTTGGCTCCTTTCATTCGCAGCGTTCCAATAAGGTGTGAAAGTAATGTTCATGGTCACATGTTTTGGATACTTCTCTTTTGCTAAATGTTTTATGGCTAGAAAAGTAGCCCTTATCATGTTACTTATCTGTCCTGAAAGTTGGTTCTTATAGTTATGCTTTTTTGCGCTGAACCTCCTCAACAAGAGTCTGTGTTGGGGCTTGTCACCTGGCAATTAATGTTTCCACAATGTAGGAAAAACACTGCATTGTGGACTGCTGAGCCTGCCATCGCTTTTTGCTTGTTTCTTTTCACTTCGTTTTGCTCACACCCTTGGTATATTTCAAATTTCTTTGGAGAAACAAAACAAAAAGATAAGAGGATGAATGAAGCCTGTTATTTGTCTGAGGATTCTTTTTAAAGATTAGGCGGTGCTGTGGTCATGACATCTACTACTTAAGGGAAGTTAGATAGGGAATGGGGTGATCTTCACAAGCAACTGCTACTGTGCAAGGGCAGAGGATAGTTTCACATCCTCTCACGTAACAGCTGCTGGTAAGATCCATTTTTGCCCCTCAAAACGACATGTCACGCTTTACATATCCTCCACTGGCTCCTAGTTACACCTCTTATCCAATCCAAAGCCTCGGTGCTTACTGAGACATAGCTTTTTCATGAACACCTCTGCTCTTAAGCTCGACTCCTTCCCAACACCCCTTAGTTTCTGATCCAGCTTTTATAGATATACTTTATAGACTTATGTGCAGATAATGTTAGTGGCCCTTTGATATTGTTTCAGATACTAGTTTTTAGGTTTTAGGTTTTTTAACTTGCACATCTATTCATTTATCTAAAAACAAAAAACATGCTTTACCTATACGTCACATGTCCACACCTGTGGCCAACTGGACTTCAAGCGTTTGCAACTGTACCCCTGTTCCTCCTGTCGAGATCTTTGCTTGTGTCGTACGCTGCTTTGGATGATTGTATCTGCTAAGTGAATTGTACATGTGAAGAATTCCCGTCTGCTGCAGAATACTGAAATCCTGCTCGGAATCGGATCTTGTGGGAAACCTATCATGCCACATTCCAGCTGACATTTTGTGTTGCAGACTGAATTGGAGATATTACTTGACACTTACTACACACATTTTCAGATACATGTATATTTCCATCATCCTTTATATTTCAGTAGCAAACAGTAGCAGCATTAGTGTGCTCCAGTGTTTCCCTTACCATTCTATTGGGCGGCTAAAAAGCACGTTATATAGCTTATTTACACGTCAACGTGTCATTTCTGTCTCTACGTGGTTACAGTGCTATTCCTCCTCCGCTCTCTGTTACACAGCGGAGCCTCGATCCGCGCTCACACACACACACACAGATACGAGCGCGCTCGTTCACGTAAACACTCTCGCACCAGCGGACTGTGTAATAGAAAGTAATAGTTCAGTTCTAATCACGACTGTTGTCATTTTAAGAAACACATGACTTCTCCTCCTAGTGTTTGTGTCAGTCCGTCTGCCACGCCCACTCCCTTGGAACTCGCGCCCAACCTATGTGATGTGCTGTTCCTCGTGTCCCTCGTGGCTGTAGTGGCTACAGGTGGAAGCAGATGTCAAGGAGGACACACACATGCACAGTAAGAAGCTGCTGTAGATGAGCTCAGCAGTATGTTGCCCACAGAAATGTGGCGTTGAGGAGGAGGGCAATAGGGGGCGGGATGTCTGAGCCAGTTTGTGTCTGATCCCAGGAATAGTCTCACAGAGAGAAGCAAGCTACAGTAAGCTGTGCTTCACTTACTTCCCTTTGCCAAATACACTAATTGTGCTCTTCCTTCCTTATAGAGACAAAACAGGCATTACCACCGGGGTGTTAGCTGTAATTCATTCAAAAGGAAAAGAAAAGTTGTCAGGTTGGCAGCGTGTTGACTTCACAGTGAGCCCAGTATAGTCACTCCTACATGTTTCTAAATCCTCCTATATCCACAATTCATGGGGAGTGGTTGGTTGACCTGGGGAGTGGGTGCCTTTGCCTGCCTCCAATCAACTGCCTCCTGCAGGCTGTGGTATTGAAGAATTTTTGATTTCCTGCACAAACACATGCTCACTAATTCTCTCTTTCTCTCTCTCACACACAACAGCACCACAACAACCACCATATACAAGCACAAATGCTTCTAGGGCTGCAACTAACGATTATTTTAATACGCGATTAATCTGTCGATTTTTTTTTTCAATCAAGCGATGAATTGAATTTTTAAAAAGTATCTTTACATCTGCCAAATATATAGTTGTTTCTTTTAATAAAGTGCACAAAAAGATGTACATGTTTGTTTAAAGGGGCCTGAGCTGTTAGAACAGTAGTGCCTACACCTTTTCGCCATGTGATCTACCAACACCAGGGGTGGGCATATATATATATATATATATATATATATATACACACACACACACACACATGCACATCATATTTATTGAAAGTACATCAGGAAAGAAGAACATTTGTGGCACTTGTTTTGCAGCTGGGAGTTCTCTCAGGGTGAGCTGCTTTAATATGTTTGTGTAAATTGGTGATGTTGCCACACTGGTCACGGCTGTCTTGCATCACATGTCAGTGTCTGGATCAGCTGCCCTGAGTAAAGTCTCTCTGTGAAGCGCTGCTCTCAGAGCTGCCTCCGCTCTCCTGCAGAGCAGAGGGGGGGAGGGCAAAGTGTCAGTGTTCAGCAGAGAGAGGGAGATGCGCTGTTTGCTGGTCATCTACCAACACTGCCCAATCGACGTATCGGGCGCCACTGAGATAAAGTGTTCTATATGTCTATTTACTCCCCTACCAAGAGCGTCGCGACTTAGTAAGTGACATAATAATCGTGTGACACAACGAATTGATGATGAAATTCGTTGCCAACACTTTTAATAATGGATTTTTAGTGATTTTAGCGATTCGTTGTCGCAGCCCTAAATACCTCCATATAAACACCCATACGCCTATTCTCAAAAGAGGGCAACTCAAAGCAGAGCAGGCTGTTATGCAAAGATGACCCTGGCTCAGCTTCTACTTGTAAGAGCAGACTTCATAGTTCAGATGAGTGGGCTTTGCACACAAACTGTGGTTTGTAAGTGCTTTGTGGGCATTGCTTAGAAAAACAGCCCTGCCTCATACTGCATGTGGCTCAAGTGCAGGCTTAACACACAACAAGTAATAACAGTGAAATATCAATTTAAATTCAAGAAAATAGTTGTGTGATCCACTCTTTAATGTGAGTCTGTTGTTCAGAGCTAAGATGACCAGGTAGTACAATGTAAGATTTATCCTCTTACGTTGGCCCTTTCTGTCAGGATCTTTTAAGACCCCTCTGGTTGAAGAAGCACAACTGTTTTAAGTTTTCATTAATGATTCAACTATAGTTTGTCACAAAGTTTATTTTAGTTGTGACATTACACATGCTGAGAAATATCTTTGATTCAGTGGGCCACAGATTCTGTCGAGACTTAAAAATCATTTTGTTAGGACGAGACTTCTGAATGAAATGTCTCTGCCTGTGTCCGTCTGTGCTCTGTAGGAGGTGAGGCTTACAACGCCTGTGACTCCTCAGGCTTTGAATAATTATCAAATGTAAAAAGAATTACAAATCAAGTTTTTTAGGAATGATGAGAATGTAAATATCAAAGTTGCCAACCCCCACTGCAAAATGTGTTAACATTCCAACATTATATCCCGCAGGTCTAATCTATTAAACACAGCTATATGTCACACACATTGTACTCTGACACTTAAGCCATTGCCATGGGTCATTTTAGGGTGAGTATTTTGCCAGAGTAACCAGGACTTACATCACTGACCATCACTGAGTGAGAAGCAGCTGCTCGCCTGACGCTGTGGATGCAGTGCATCCTGCACAAGTATGTCTGTAGCTCCTCGGCTCCCTGCCAGCACCCGTTGACACTGTCATCTGCCAATTTGTTCCTTTATTTGTTTACGTACTGCTTTATTTTATTTTATTTTATTTATTTTCAATGCTTTATTTGACCCACCAGATGTAACCAAGTAGGTCAATTGAGAACCATTCTCATTTACAATGACGACCTGGAGCCGTGGGGGTATCAGTGTCGTGGCCAGTGACTGACTGGATTCGAACCGGCCACCTTCCACTTATTTACACGTCAACATGTCATTTCTGTCTCTACATAGTTGCGATTCTATTTCTCCTCTGCTCTCTGTTACACAGCGGAGCCCCGATCTGCACGCGCACATGCACACACACACACACTCACACACACACACACACACACACACACACGAGCACACTTGTTCACGTGAACACTCCCATCAACAGACTGAGAGCGCACGTCAGAAATGAATAATTCAGTTCTGATCATGACTGTTGTCATTTGAAGAAACACATGACTTCTGCTCTGTTTGTGTCGGTCCATCTGCCCCCCCCCCCACCCCACCCCTCCGAGTGCGTGTGTGAGCTCTTGAGTAGACGAGTAAATGAGTAACAATAACTTACAGTACACTATCACTTAAAGGAATCCCTAACATATGTTTATATCACATCACAATCCAATTGTGATGAATCAAAGTGGAGCAATATACAAGTACAAAAATTCGGAAAAAAGTTACCTCAAACAAGTACCGACATTTACAGCCAGTCAACCACTTTGTTGCATTGCATTCGCCAGAGGGCAACGTCAGTGCATCAGGCAAATTACACAGTCACATCTTAACTTTTAGATTTTGGACTTTGGTCAAAGCTTGATTGTTGTTGAGTTCAAATCCATATTTGCCACATTAAATTAATGTAAATTGCAAACCAGTTTAACTTTTTTTTAAAGAGGAGAGGAGATCGAACAAGGATGAGGAGAGAAAAAAATTAAGAATTCCAGTGGCAAGTTGATGCTTGACATCTTTAAAAAAGAATGACAGAAACACACTTACTGTAGCTGCAGATTTCTGTCCTGCAGATCCTCCTTTGGCACGAAAAACCTTAATCAGGTCATCAGTCTACCCGGCCCATTGTCCAATGAATTTTCAAATCAAAGTTTATTTATGTAGCCCACATGTAGTTAGTCTGACAGGGCTTCACAGGGGGGGAAACATCCTCTGTCCTTAGAGCTTCAGCAAGAGTCAGGAAAAACTACCAGGGAAAAAACTTTAACAGGGAAAGAAAAGAAAAGGTAGAAACCTGAGGGAGAGTCACAGGTGAGAGATCCACTCCAGGACGGACAGACGAGTAATAGATGTTACACAGAATGTTCAGTAACAATACCAATACAAACATTTTAAAAATGTGAATGATATAATGCTTATGTCCATCTTTGTTTTGGTCTGTTCAATCTCCGGGTTCGTCGCAGCTCGCTCGCACCTTCAGGACCCACCGGCAGATCATCGGTGGCTTGAGACTCGGGGCGTCGGTTTGATGTCAGAGGGACAGTTGTTATACGCATAAAGTCTGAATTGACCTGAAAGAGAGGAGAAAAGACAGATGTACCTGATTGTAATACAGATTTAACAATGATTTGAATTTGCATCAATATTTGTTGTAAATGGATTACTACACTTCCTCAAACAGTGCCGGCCATCTGTTTCAGAACTCAATAATCATTGGCTCCTGGAGAATTTCTTGTCGTCTGTACGAGAAGGAACTTTGTTCTTTTTCTTTACCTCAGTCAATATAGCAACCCTTTCCACCTCGAGGCTTTCAGTGGTTTCACCTCCTGGTTAGCTTGGTCAGAAATGGTGTGTCTTTGTGTGCACGGATGGGGGGGGGCAAAGATGGGGGGGGGAATTTGAGAATGAGTGTGTTTATTACATTCTAGACTGAAATACTTCTTTCAGATCAGAAAACTCAAACAGTGCCAGTTCAAATGGGACAATACCCCAAATAAATCGTGCACTCTATCTGAAGTGTCGCCTGTGTTAACGTGAGAATGTTAAAGATGTTCAGTTAAAACACACGCTGTCTTTACAAAGCTATTTGTTTCAGTATCTTTTACAAGTGCTTTGTGTGTTTCTTTGGTTCGAAGCCAAAATGCACCTGACTTAACATCCTTTGTTTGAATATCTACTTTCTCAGCAGTACAAACTCGACAAATATAATGTGCAGAAAAGCTCTCAATAAAACCAGCCAATGGGTGGACTCCCACATTGTCAGCTATAACACTATATACTGTTCCTTTAACACACTGTCCAAGCTTTGAGATGAACACACCACTTCAGTACAACCAAGTAACTGCTGCAAGGACTGCAACAGTGGAATGTATTGAAATGTCATACGTGGTCGATAACTCAGCGATGGACTTCTATGCTTTTTAGATTGATTCATCTGAACATCGAAATGAGTTTTACTGCGATTGTTGAATTTTCTACCCATTTGTAGCCTCCATACTTACAAAAACAAAGAGTTTGCCCTGGCATACACTCGATGTGAGAGGATGGCTCATAGAATTCCATACCTGTAAAAGACAAGCAGTTCCAATTACAAACCAAATACTTTTAATCAATTCTACAACTCTGACATTCCTTGCTCATGAAATCACAAAAATATCTGTTTTTACATATATGTTCTTAACAGTAGTCATCATTGAGACCAGAATTGTATGCACCACTTCAGAAGCACTGAGCCTCATGTTTTGCTCCGATGCACAGCCCGTGTCAGCACGCATGTGTTATCTTTCTACTCATTAGGTGCATCAACACATTTTCACTGTAAACTGCAGAGAAAAGCAACAAGACTGTGGTGGTGTAGCTGCTCTCTACTGTTCACATGGGAGGCGGAAAAAGACACTCATACTTTCCACCGAGTGGCTGCCGGCACCGTGAACATTCAAACGGACATACAGCGCCACGACTCGGAGCAACACATGTCTGACACGGAGCGGGCGCTCAGGTCTGCGGCGGCTGCCTTCAGCCATCTCTGGCCCAAACTCACCGGCCAGAGATGCGGCGCCGGGCCGATTAACCGACCACATGCTTTGAGGATATCGTCATTAAGCACAAAGTCGCTCATTTTGAAATAACCAATGACTCGTTTACATTTTTTAATTGAGCTGTGTTGGCTAAAGGAAAAATAGCTAACTAGCTTAAGTTGTCTGGGAGCCACTTGGTTAGAAACAGGTGGAAGTTACCAAGCTACTAGACTACCAGAATATGTTTTCCATGATGTGTTAGACAGTCCATCCATTTATACTACTGTGATACGTCACTTGCACTGATAACAGGCATATTATACTACGACCAATTACTTAGCAGTCGACGCAAGACGCGGTGGAAGGACGGGTCAGAGGGTAAGACGGCTGACTCTGACCTCTGACCTTACTGACTCTGAACTACAGAGTACAGCCACCTACAGGACTGGAGTGGACGCACTGAAATCTTTATGTAAACCTGATGTTAACCAGTCTAATCAACTTTAACTCAATTAATCTCGTTTGATCCACAGCTCGTCATCTTTAAACTATATTCATACGTTTTAACTGATTAGATTGAATTGCTTTCGTATGTAACAGATTTATGCTGATTTTAAGGAATTTGAATAAATAAATTCTAAAAATGTAATCATTTAAATAAAATGTAATAGATGTAAATACTTATAAATAAACTATGCCATGCTTCATTTTTCTGAGTGCACAGTGCTGCCTCAGGCCCGTTGCCAGTGCCTCCAAGAACATCAGCAACTAACCTGCCCTCCTTCAAACTCTCCAGTGCATGGGCAGGTACAGGACTGTACCTTTGTACAGTGAAGAGATGAGGGTCTTTAGTTTTGACCAGCCAAACCTTCCTCCAGGGCATAGACACGTTTCTCCTCCTGTTTCAACCAAATCTCTTGTAACATTATTATTATCATGATATGTTTTATGATTTCACCCTTAAAACCAACTCAAAAAATTTCAGGCTCAGGATTTTTTTCCACGTTAAGCCCAGAATAAAGAAGGTTTCACTCAAAACATTGTGGTAGTGCACGTCTTTAAAGCCAACATAAGCTGTCGAGTTACAAATTCTGTCCTTGGCAAAGAATTATTTTAATCACAATTTTGGCTTTTCTTTATCATTAAACAAGTATATTCAAATCTCTTACAGTCAAGTCAAGTGTCTCCCTCTCTCTCAGGGTTGTCATTAATTTGCTGACTCTGCACCATTCTGCATTGATCTTTATAGATTGGAGCAAAGTTGGTCC
This sequence comes from Chascanopsetta lugubris, assembly GCA_016785325.1. NCBI lineage: Eukaryota > Metazoa > Chordata > Actinopteri > Pleuronectiformes > Bothidae > Chascanopsetta > Chascanopsetta lugubris. The sequence continues at coordinate 72,056 of JAFBJT010109896.1, forward strand.
TGTCTTTTGAATACCTGAAAGTAAAAAAGAAATAATGCCGTCAGAGGATAAGTGTTGGGTTATGCAAGACGCAACAAGTCCTCGTGTCGGGTCTGTTCTATATAAAAAGGTAGGGTGTTTACCTGTTCTCTAGAAACAATCCCTGGTTCCAGGGAATGAATGAGCCTCTAGTGGAGTTTCTTGAAACAAGTTTTGGCTGCTCCAGTGGAGTTACTTTGTGGTTCGGGGTCAAACAGTGTAGTGGCATTAGCCAGCACCCAGGAAATGAGTACAGCTGATGTGCAGAAGAATGGGAATAGGAAAGTGGGAAAGTTTAGTATTTTGAGGTGTAGTGAGAGATATGAGGGATAGCGAGTAAGGACAAATAAACCTTCAAATAGACCTCCCCATCACGTATGCTAATTTGGAGTTTTTGCAATGAGTTACAGCTAATCAATGGTCAAATGTCTATATTTAAATTGCACTTGAGGGCAATGAGACCCCTCAAAGCACTTTACAGTAAAGTTCACTTTCACCCAGTCACACAAAATGAATTCCGTGCATCTATTTGCAGCACTTTTTACGTACGAGTACAAAGTGGGCTCAGTATCTTGCCTAAGGACAATTCATTTTGCAGAATGAGGAGGGAGGGAAGTGTAGAGCTCCATCTCATCCCTTGGCCATATACCTGCTACATTCAATGATGATAACTTACACAATAAAATGTACTCTTTTATGGAGTAATAAAACAAAATGACCCTTAAAATCTCAAAAAGTGGCTTTTTATCTTCCTATGCTGAGTTTCTGGTTAGTTATACTGTGTTTACTACGACCGCTCACATCGGATGTGTCGCTGCTGCTGGTGTATGATCGACTGACTCTTCTTGGAATCTGTGATTCTGTCGGGGTCTTTAATGGCCCGTCTAAGACGCCATACTGACGGCGTCATCCCTGCCGGTTGCTGCGCAACAATAACCATAGAAGACGCAGCAAAAGAGGGGGAGTTTGTGTTCAACTTAAAGCTTAGCGGGATTTCCCACGGAGTTCGGTGGCTACAATGTAGGCGATCGACCTAAATCGGGTAGCGATGGCTCCAGCCGACAGCCCGGGACACCGGAGTCCCGCTTTCTTGTCGTCGGCCCCCGAGGACCTGCCAGCGGGGCTTTGTGCATGTGGATGTTATTTCTAACACTTTTAAAGGAGCTATTTAATTATGTTGCGTGTGCTTATTAACACTCTCAGCTCAGGATCTGTTCCCGTTGCCTTTAAACATGCTGTGGTTAGGCCCCTCCTAAAAACCCCTCACCGTGACCCCTCTGCCATGTCCAGTTGTAAACCGGTCTCTCATCTCTCTTTTCTGTCAAAGATACTAGAAAAAGTTGTCTTCATGCTTTTGCAGTCATTCTTGGAGACAAATGTTTTCGACGAATTCCAATCTGGTTTCAGATCCCGTCGTAGCTCTGAGTCAGTGTTGTTTCAGCTTCACAATGACATTGTCTCTGTGGATGTGCTCCTAGATCTCACAGCAGCTTTTCATACCCAGGTTCACGTGGTTTTGGTTTTGTTTCTTTTTAGAAAATGTTCAAGATGAGCACAACT
>JAFBJT010109896.1:77396-93800 GCA_016785325.1 Chascanopsetta lugubris
TGTGTGTGTATATATATGTATAGTATATAAAATATTACACATTGAAATTTGGTACCGGGTCCAGTTGAGTATATTGTTGTGTTTGTTCATCAGGGCATTGTGGGAAGTGTCAGCGGGTCAAAGGTCGAAGGGAACGTCAAAGACAGTACTGTCAGAAGGATTTTGGTGAGTCTGAATCTTGTTTTTATTTTTTTTATTTTTTTTTAAGTTAGCAAACATGGAGTCCGATGTTTAGGTCAAAATGTCTCCGTCAGTTTTCCGGGCCCGGCTCATGGGGAAGTTGTACCGCGGCGAGGAGACGCGCTACGACGTCCAGATCGTCCACACCTACAGGAACCGCTTCCGCCTGGAGCACCGCGAGTTCCTCTGGGCCCCCAACGTGTGCGACTGCCCCCTGCTGGTGGAGGGGAGGCAGTACATCTTCATGGTGCGCCGTCACATTAACTACGAACAGACGCTGAACCGGATCCTGCTGGAGGAGAGCAGCTTCGTGGCGCCGTATCGACCCCGCGAGGACCAGCTGCTGCGGCCGCTCGAGAGGCTCTGCAGCAACCGGGGACTCGAACGCCCGGCGGATCAGGGGGGCTGAGTGTCTGGACCCTCGCACCTGATCCATCCAACCTCAGCTGGAACTCCCAGGCTTATTTCAGCGCAGCTGAGGGTCCTAGTAGAGCACTTTAGGTGGGCGACCGTTCCACCTTTAAACACACACCAAAGAGAAGAACACTCCCTCGAATAGCTTTGTTTCTTAACGATGATTTTATTTTATATGAATTTTTTTTTAAATTTTTTTTTTAATGTTTGAATCTAAAAGTGAAAATTCACCCGAGAGCCACAAATCGTTTTACGTCACTTTCCTTATCACTGATATAAAGATGGACGTCGCATCCGTGACGTCCCCCACAGGTTCCTGTCGTAGTGGGCGGGTCACTTGTCTCCTCCTCCTCCTACTACTACTTCCTGCTTCTCCTAAAAATGGGCATAGAGGCGGAGCACAGGTAGAGCTGGGGGTGGGGGGTGGGGGGGGGGGCTCATGGTGCGGTGCGGTGTGGGGGGGGGTGGGTGGGGGGGCGGGCGCGCGGGGGGGGGGGGGGGGGGGGGGGGGGGGGGGGGGGGGGCTCATGGTGCGGTCACAGCATCCACAGAGCGAGCCAGGTCGGCCCAGGTGTCACTCAAGAGGCCACGCCCCCTTAATTGTGCACAGTTTTCAAATTCACTGTGTCATTCACCTGTAAACTTCATCACTTTAACATGGGAGTCTATGGGGATGGATCGACTCAAGACAGCCTCAGGTGGCCGCCCTGTGAACTGCGGCTTTTTCCCCACCTCCATCATTGACTCATCCCTCAGCTGCAGAGACGAAAACACCAGCAGCAGTTTTCCAACCGAAACCGGAGCAGCCGAGTTTACACGGGTTCTTGTTTTATTATCTTTATGTAAACTGCGGCGCGGACGTCGGATGAATCTGCGCGAAACCGAAACATCTGGTTTGTGGGTGAAACTCAAACACGATGACGTCGCTTCATTTAATTTAAGCAAAACGTGGAACCAAAGTGTTCGGATGGAAAACAGGTGGATTTTCAACTCTTCGCTTTAACTCCAGATATTTAAAGATCACATGACTTCACAATGTATTTATATCGAGAATAAGCTCCGTTCGTATCACGTGACGTTTGTGTTGAATGTATTTGACAGTGTTTGATTGATTTTTTTTACAGTGTGTTTAAATCAGGTCGGCTCAGTGTTTTATTCTGTGTCACTGACACTTCATGTAAACTTCTGTCGAATTTCGACTCAAATTCAATTCATATAAAATTATTACGGAAGTTAAATCGGTGCAGTTTTATTTTTTCAAAGAAAAGGTGATGAGGCGTCATGGAAATACACAAAAATACACAACAACAGTGTGTAAGAAAAAAATGTATTTACAAAAAGTCTTTACATCTACAATAAAAGAAACACTCGACTACACATGAAAAAACTGCATAATACATATATACTGCATATTTACATATACTGTAAATATATATATATATATATATATATGTGTGTGTGTGTGTGTGTAAGAGGAAGCCATCTGCTCATTAACTAATGAAAACGTCATCACAGATGTGCAACAGCTCCGTTTCTCTTCGGGATGAAATGTAACATTAAGAAAACAAACCAGGTTTCAACATGAACTGCGTGTAGGGGGCGCTGTTGTCGACAGACAGCACAGTTCAAGTGAAGGCAATGGACAGAACTGCTCTGCCTCTGGAGATCCGATAGTTGAACCGAGCACTCCTGGTTTTTAAACGATAGAAAAAAAATGTGTAAACAATCACGGATGGAATGAACGGATGAAATCGTACAAATGAAAAAATATAAAATCTAATTCTAATTTTTGTTTTTTAAATAATGAACATTATCAAGATAAATCTGCTACTGCTTCTAAAGTTCAGCTGCTGGAGATTTTCATAAAAAAATATTTCTGAGAAACGATAAAGATGAATAGGTGATCGATCTGTTGGTTGATGTGGTAAACAGTGTGTTGATTGATCTTCAGATCGAACTGATCCTGAATCTTCCTCGGTCACAGTTGATGAATCTGATTTCAAAGAACGATCAGAATATTTGTTCCTCTGTTTAAATCGTCAGGTCCAGTTCTACTCAGTTTCTCTGTGAATGATCCTGAGATGATCTGATGATCTGATCCTGAGATGATCTGATGATCTGATCCTGAGATGATCTGATGATCTGATCCTGAGATGATCTGATGATCTGATCCTGAGATGATCTGATGATCTGATCCTGAGATGATCTGATTCGGGCATGATCTGTTTTTGTGGTCATCTGATTTATAAAATGATCTGATTCTGTTACAGTTTGATTCTGAGATGATTTGATTTCAAGGTGATCTGATTCTGATCTGATGTGATTCTTAGAGAATCTGATCTGATCTGATGGTGATGATCTGGTGATGGTATTTCTGTGGTCATCTGACACCATGGTCCTCTGACTCTGCTGATCTGTAGAAGCCATAAATGATCCAACAAAGGTTTCTGTTCCAGACTCATCACGTGAAACATCATGTGACCGGAACCTGAACCAGCGCGAGTCCTCCGGATAAAAACCTACAGACCAGAGTCAAACTATCGAACCTGTGTCCGTCTTTACTTCCTGTCAGAGCGACTCTTCACTCCGTCCTTTGGCAACAGATGAGTTTTGCATGTTTGAGACGACACGTCGCTCCGCGCCTCGCGCTGTGGAAGCCGTGACGCCGGCGCTCCGCTCTCCCTCATTGGTCCGTCTCTCACCGCCCTGTGAGTCTTTGACCTTTTGACCTCCGGTCTCCTCCTCCTCCTCCCTTTTCCAGGCGCCACAGAGCGACCCGGCAGGTCATCTGACCTCTTTGACCGCCCCCCCCCCCCCCCCCCCCCCCCCCCCCCCCCCCCCCCCCCCCCCCCCCCCCCCCCCCCCCCCCCCCCCCCCCCCCCCCCCCCCCCCCCCCCTCTTTCTCTCCACAGAAGCTGTCAGACGCTGACGGTGACGTGACGGGAGGACGTGGAGCGGCGCTTGATCCGCGAGCGGCGAGGTCGCGACTCGGGCTGACAGCTGCACAGCGGCCCGAGCAGCAGCCACAGGTAGAGGGCGACGCACGCCCAGCACGACGTCATCTTCACCCAGAAGGTCGACCAGCTGCCGTGGGTGAAGGTGGTTTCCAGCACGGCCGACTCGTAGCTGCGGGCGACGGAGAGGTGAGTTGTTTATTTGCCGATTCGGGGGGAAAACAAACAAACAAACAAACAAACAAACAAAGCGCTGGGTGGTGGTCTCTGGTCTTCGTACCTGAACCAGTTGGTGAGCGTCATCATGACGTAGAGCGACGCCAGGAAGAAGACGAAGTGGAAGAAGAAGTAGCTGTAGGCCACTCGCTGCGTCTCGTTGTGAATGACCTTCTGACAACCTTTGGCCTCGTCGTCCATCACGAACTCGTCCTCTGAAACGCAAAGTCAGAACACGCTGGCGTCATGTCAACAGAGGCGTCATAGGAACGAGAGAGAGAGGGGGGGTCATGTGACGGGGGAGAGAAGAGCAGGAAGTGAACGGACCCTCCTCCTCCTCGGGGCAGCAGAAGCAGCACGTCGCTTTCTGGAACTCGTAGCGATAAACTTTGATCATCCAGAACGGACCGAACATCTCGGCCAGGTACGAAGCTTCGTTGCTGCGGGAACATACAAACTTTAACGTGTTGTTTTCAACACGGGAAGCTCCAGGCACACTGTTTCAATCTGTTTGCTCTGTTTGTCTCCACACAGATCACGTGATCCGACGGTCACGTGACCGTCGGATCACATGACCGTCGGATCACGTGACCCTCGGATCACGTGACCGTCAGACCATGTGACTGTCAGATCACGGGACCGCCGGATCACGTGACCGTCGGATCACGTGACCCTCGGATCACGTGACCCTCGGATCACGTGACTGTCAGACCACGTGACCGTCGGATCACGTGACCCTCGGATCACGTGACCGTGGGATCACGCGTGTGACACGTGACGAGTGGAACTGACCATGCAAACAACACGCAGCAGTACATGATGGCGGCGCCGATGATGGCCACGGCGTTTCCCTCCTTCTGCAGGTTGTCCTGCCCCACGCTGGGGTAACACACCGTCATGTTCATGCCCTGATACACAACTGACACACAACAACACAAGCACCGTTACGCACACGTATGTCCAGCTGCACGTGACGTGTTCAGCTGAACATTAGTTGAACACACACACGTGAAAAGTGCGGAACTGAACCAGTAAAACATTTGTTTTTGTCTTTTAAGAATGTTCTGAACAGCTGCTGCGTCGTACACACACTTACACGCTGAACACACAACTATGCTCTGTATGCTCTTACATGCGCATACATGAGCACAACACACACACACTTACACACACACACACACACACATCCTCATCATCAGTGGCGATAACAGTTTCAGAAGGAATATATTTAATCTATGGAGAGCGATTGTTGTATTAGGTTGTGTGTGTGTGTGTGTGTGTGTGTGTCTAGTGTGAATGTGTGAGTATGTGTGTCTAGTCTGGATGTGTGTGTGTGTGTGTGTGTGTTGTGTGGGGGTGCGAATGTTTAACAGACTGTGTTGAAAAGCTGTTTTTATAGCACACACATATTTTCTCAACAAGTTGCTACAATGTCCTGCACTGCCCCAGGACACTTATACCTACTGTACACACACACACACACACACACACACACACACACACACACACACACACACACACACTCAAGACTCAAATCAAATGAATGGGAGATCTGAACTCTACATGATTCAGGCTTTTGTCAGTTTATGTAATGATCATATATAAACTGCGCTCATACAATGCACACACACACACACACACACACAATATGTATATAGACCATGTAGTGCCCTGTGGTTGTATAAGAGGCTGACTCTGTGACTGAAGTCTGTCTGTGTGTCTGTGTGTGTGTGTGTGTGTGTGTGCGTGTGTGTAAATTCCATATGTGTTCAGTCGCTGAGGATTCCTGCAGGATGACGTGTGTGTGGGGTCAGTGTGTGCTCAGGTGTGAGAGAATTCCATTATATGAAATATAATATATATAAATATCATAAAGGTAAATAATATTTACAGTTTAATTTTCTATAGAACGAAGGAGCTCGTTAAAGAGTTGTGGGTCAAATAATTACACTGGTGCATCTGTCCCTTTAAACCTGGATCTGCTCAGTGTGTGGTTCATATGTTGACAGGGTATGTGTGTGTGTGTGTCTGTCTGTCTGTGTGCGCCCGTGTGTGTGTGTGTGTAATGATGGTGCCAGCTCTTCCTGTGTTATTACGTTGTCAATGGATCCATGAGGAATGTGAAACAAATATCCTTCAGTCTGTGTTCACCACAGGACACCAGCCGCCAGCATGTCACAGCACATCTCTGCACACACATCATCTGTGTGTGTGTGTGTGTGTGTGTGTGTGTGTGTATAATTATGTGTGTGTGTGTGTGTGTGTGGATAATTACATGTGTTGGATGTAAACTCTTGATAAGACGGAGCCTCTGCACTAACGTCTCCGTCATGTGGAGACTCTTTGTCTCACCTGGAGCCAAAAGTTGAGTCATCTACGCAAGTGTGTGTGTGTGTGTGTGTGTGTGTGTGTGTGTGTGTGTGTGTGTGTGTGTGTGTGTGTCAAACGCCTTCTGCACTTTATCTAACCTTTGCACATTTTACACATTTTTGTCTTTGGAAAGTTTTGCCTGTTGAAAAGACATGTTTGTGTATTTTCAGTCCAAGCACACACACACACACAAACACACACACACACACACACACACACACACACACACACACACACACACCACCCACGTTAATGAGCGTACCTTTCTCTGGAGGTCGGCTGGACAGGGCAGAGAAGGTCAGGTACATCACGTAGCAGCTGATAATGGAGGCCTGGAGGAGCCCCGACCTTGGCTGCTCTGCACACACACACACACACACACACACACACACACACATACACACACACATACACACAGAACACACACACACACACACAGAGAACACAAGCTAAACAACTACACACTCAAATAAACTAATCTAGCTATAAACACCAGACAGCATAACATGAGCTTCCATGTTCTTAAAGGCGCAGTGTGTAAGATTTCGGCCATTTTTGTCCCTTCTAAAAATATTACAAAACGATGACATACTGACGTTTTCATGAACTCATAATCACCCCAATGTTACATTTTGTATCATAATCTCACACACTGCACCTTTAAATATTGATGTAAAAAAATTTTTAAAAAAATCACACGATCACTTCCTGTTTGTGTCCCTGCAGGTAAACAAAGGGCTGATGTGACTCCGTCGCCATCACCTCCATGGATGCACATCTGCAGTCACTCCATCGTACATCCATGTGTGTGTGTGTGTGTCGAACCTCACTCTGTGACACAACGCGGTGTGTAACATTTCCATGACTCACTCTGCTTGACACAGGGCGTGACGGCGATGAAGGACATGAGTCCACACAGGCTCAGGTTGATCCACAGCAGAGCCCTGTTGAAGTGGCAGGCGATGGGGTGGGTGTAGTACTTGTACATGAAGGTGAAGGCCATGGTGGCGATGGTGTAGAAGAAGAGGGTGGCGCACATCACGGCCAGGTACCAGCGCTTGTTCTCTGCTGCGCCCGTCAACCTGACAGCGCCACACACAGGACACACGCGGGAGGTTCAGGTCAGAGCTCCGTGTCTTTCTGTGGCAGGATGTCGCGATCCTTGATTTACTCCATAGTTTAAAGGTGCAGTGTGTGGCATTTTTGGTGACACGGAGTGGTGAGGTTGCATGTTGGATCCATCACCTCTGCCTCAGGCTCCTCAGCCCACTCTGGGCCGGTGGGGAAAAAACAACAACATGGCGGCCCCCATTGAGAGGACCCCCGCTCCTCGTGTAAATATACATTAAAGGGTTCATTTAAGGGTAATGGGGGGGAAACAAGCCATTTAGGTGAAAATAAATTCATGCAAATGTCGGGGTGCAATTGTTTTGCAATATTTTCAGAAAAAAACAAAAAAGACCAAAATCTTACACACTGCGCCTTTAAAGTACAAAAGCATCTCAGTGCTGAATGACGTTTTTAAAGTCAGAGGTTTAATGTGAATGAAACACGAGTAAAGATTATAAGAGGATTTTTTTCCTTCTCCGTCAGGAAGACCCTGAATTAACAAATCCTCTTAACTGTGGCTACACCTCTGACCTGCCACCGGGGGGGGGGGGGGGGGGGGGGGGGGCGACGCACATATGTTCCCTCATGACCTCTGACCTCTCCATTCACCCGTTTTACATTCTACAGTTTCTATGACTTCGTTCACTCTCGGTTTATGAAAATAAACTCTTGATCTGACCAGTTCTTGTTCCATGTGTGAGCGAAGGCAGTGATGAGGATGAGTTGGATGAGGATGAAGGCGAATCCTCCCATCACGCCCACATAATGCCACGCTGAGAGAGGGAGAGAGAGAGAGAGAGAGGGAGAGAGAGAGAGAGAGAGAGAGAGAGAGAGGCATAAGGTGTGAATCATGAATCAGACTTAAACAAAGTGGAATCAAATGCATGGGTCGACAGCAGAGTGGGTCTGTGCTGCCCTCTAGCTGCAGATGTAGCAATGACAGCAGTGAGTGTGGACAGACTGGAGGTGAGTTCAGTTTAGAGGCATGTGGAATTAGATCAGGTTAAGTTAAGGTTCATGACAGGTTAAGGGTCAAATAGGTTAGGTTATGACTGAGTAAAGGCAGGCTTTGAGAATTGTGTGTGTGTGTGTGTGTGTGTGTGTGTGTGTGTGTGTGTGTGTCTCACCATGCAGGAATGACTCTGTAGGGATGAAGAAGGCGGCCGTGCACATCCCGAGCAGAGTGATGAACTTTAAGAACCAGAAACTGCAAAAGACAGTTTAATGTTTGAAATCAAACGTACTATATGTTTACATGATGTGTGAGAGGACCTGATATAACATATAGTGGGGTACATGCAGGTGTGTGAGTGACCACCGGGGGCAGTAGGTCACAGACTCAGAGACCCTGAAGGTTCAGTGAGAGACGTGTCAGTAGATTTAGATCAGAGAGAAGCAGCAGCAGCAGCAGCAGCAGCAGCAGCCTGTTTAATCCTAATCCTGCACGTCACTCAGACTGCTGCAGTGGAAAGTCTGACAACAGTAATACACACAGACACACGCGCGCGCACACACACACACACACACACACACAGACACACACACACACGCGCTACTTTAAATAGACCAGAGGCCGAGTCAGGTGAGCAGAGAGAGAGAGAGACACTTTCTCCTCAGATACAAGGTTTGTACTGACACGTCGTTTTTGGGTTTACATTAATTTTTTTCCTTGTTTTTAAACAATTGTATGATGTCGACACATTCAGATCTTTGTTTCTTTATTAGTAGATGAAATTGTGCCGCCGATCAAATCTAGTGATCGAATGCTTTTGTCCAATAATCTAATAATTCATATTATAATCTCATAATTGATTGCATAAAAGTCTCCCAGTGGATATTTACCAGCACTACAGCTACTACAGATAATAATAATAATAATAATAATAATAATAACAACAATAATAATAATAATAATAACAATAATAATAATAATAATAATAAATAAAATATATAATAATAATAATAATAATAATAATAATAATAATAATAATAATAATAATAATAATAATAATAATAATAATAATAATAAATCTTTTTTTATTTTGTGTGTGTGTGTGTGTGTGTGTGCGTGTGTGTGTGGACCTCTGACCCATTGTGTATGAGAGCTCTGATGTCCTGACTGGACTTGACGTCAATGAGGAAGATCGCCATCATCAGGTAGAAACAGGAAGTGCCGAAACAGACTCTGTAGACGGCAGAGTAACCGACCAGCATCTCACAGTGACCTCCACCGTGAGCCTGGTCACACACCATGTTAAAGAAAGGCACCTGCAACACACACACACACACACACACACACACACACACAGATAATAATTGTTAGGTTCATTTCTATCCACTTAGATTTGTTTTGTTACTTTAAATTCAATTGTTATCTTGACACCCTGGAGCTCTGAGGTCAAAGGTCAAAGGTCAGTGTTTCAGGTCATACTGAGGTCTCTTCAAAACACCTTCTTCATGTCATTAACATTCCAAAGCATAAAAGAATACAATAACTTAACTAAATTAAACTAAATTGCTTATTGTCTTATAAAATCCTAAAATATTTGTGATGTTTGTCATCTGCATATTTTTGTATTTCCTACTTATTCTGATTATATAATATCTATCTTATATATTTTACTCAAAAACATTCAATATTCTTTAATCAAATGTAAAATGAATAAGACCTGAGCACATCATGTTTAAATTCTCCCAGCTGTTTACCACTGTCTCTCTCTGATTGGCTGATGTGTCTGACCTGCAGCCAATCACAGGCCATCCTGGGTTTACATGAGGACGGGCAGATCAGCGCTTTTCTCCTCTGTCTGACATCTCATCAAACGTCTTTCTTTTCTTTTAGTTTTGGAATGGTTGACTGTGGCGGCGGTGAGAGAGTGACGCTCACATTTTCCCTGACGAGCTCGGAGACGGTGCGTGACAACATGAGGCAGGAGACGGCGCAGCTGAGGATGTGGAACAGAGTGTACATGACCCGGGTGCTGGTGGACGATTTGACCGGGGGACAGAAGGCACAGCAGAGGGAGCAGGGGGCTGGACCGCAGCAGCAGCAGATCTGAGGAGGAAGGACAGCGTCATCTTCATCTTCATCATCATCATCATCTTCTTCTTCTTCTTCTACATCATCAACAAACCAGCATCATCATCACTGTCATCATCATCATCAGACTCCTCTTCTGATCACTGTGAACTTGATTAAAGACAACTTTCTATCCATACCTCCTCATCCATCCATCCATCCCATCCATCAATCATCCAACCATCCATACATCCATCCATCAATCATCCAACCATCCATACATCCATCCATCAATCATCCGACCATCCATCCACCATTCCATCCATCAATCATCCAACCATCCATCCACCCATCCATACATCCATCCATCAATCATCCGACCATCCATCCACCATTCCATCCATCAATCATCCAACCATCCACCCATCCATCCATCCACCATCCCATCCTTCGATCATCCATCCACCCATCCATCCACCCACCATCCCATCCTTCAATCATCCATCCATCCATCCATCCATCCATCAATCATCCAACCATCCATCCATCCATCCATCCACCATCCCATTCATCCATTCATCCACCCACCCTCCAATCCATCCATCTTTTAGTGATAAAAGCCCTTTGATGTTGACATTACACTGATTTCTGTTGTTGTTGTTGTTATTGTGCATAATCCTCTTCTTCTTCTTCTTCCAGTTTGAACCCTGATCTCCAGACAAAGTCTCAACCGTCCTGAGAACAGTTCTCCAAGTATCACCTCAGAAGATAACCAGCTGTTCTGGAGCGTGTGCAGAGGACGAACACGTGACATCGACATGAGTTCATCCATTCACAGTCTCCTCGTCCACCCTCAGGTAAACTCACAACACGCTGGTATTCAGTTGAATGAGTACGCCGGCCCTTTAAGAAGCTGGTATCATGGGTGCTGTCAGGGTGGTGGTGATGTTGTCATGGTAACGTTGGCCCACACATGAACCTGTACATGCACACTGACCCTCACCACACAGTCACGTTGGTTCTCTCAGATTAAAAATCTCAAAGTAAATAATCTGTTCGTTTGCAGGTCAGACTGTGACAACGATGATGTCATGACGAACCTTCTCCAGGTTTCATTTAAACACTAATTCAGTTCGGAAGGACAATTAGACGAATGTACTATCAACACAATCCTAACCTACGACATGTTTCCAAGAAGAATCCATCAGATAATCTGACCCATGATAATCTGCATGAATCACCGTCTCACTGCCCCACATACACCTACACACACACACACACACACACTCACACACACATTCTGTACTGCAGCAACGTGTACTAATCATCAGTAGCCGTCTAATGATAACAATATATATTATATAAAACCTCCATCTGAAACATTTTAAAAAGTCACAATAACTTGAATTCATCGCAGTTTCCCACGATGCACTTGGCTCCTTTACCAATACATGACATTAGTGTCCTTGTTGCCATGACGAACGAGGGGGCGGAGCCAGTATTCACCTGCTGCAGGTGATTGACTCTGTAATTAAATCATGTGACAAATGACATTGTCATCTCACTCTGGCACCGACAAAGTGTTCTTTTCAAAAGCATCAATAATGAGAGTGAAGTAAATCCTTAAAATCCTTAGGGTTCATCCTCTGGGGAACATGAACACCCGATTCAAATCATCACTTCAGACACCTGATGATTGATCAATAATCAATAACCAACCAATGTCCAGGTTCCACCTGTTTGATGAAAACGTAGAGGTTCATCAAAATATTCAATAATTACCCCATGAGCCTTGACGAGGTAAAAGTACGTGTCCTTTTCAAAATAAAACGCAAGGTAACGGAGCTAGTACAAAGGTAATACTCTGATGACATCATCAGTACACGGGTTGATGGGTGCAGTGATGGAGGCGAGCAGCTCTCACCTGATAGGCCACCATGTTGAGGAAGTAATTGTAGATTCCGCTGCGGTTCATCCTCTGAGAGGCCGACATGGTGCCTCTGAGCCTTTCCCCCTCCGACACCCCCTCGACACCCACCCCTCTACATTTGACCATCTACGTCCTTTAGTCCTCCACGCAGCCTCCGCCTGTCCTCACACATGTCACATCTGACATGTTGAGGTCCAGCGATTAAAAACAAGAAGAAGAAGAAGAAGAAGAAGAAGAAGAGGAAGAAGAAGAAGAGGAGGAGGAGGAGGAGGAGGAGGAAGAGGAGTGCGCGGTAGCGTCCCCTGTGTCCTGATGGAGGATTATCAGTAAATCTCCAAACATCCAACTCAGATCCTCAAACTAAACATCCAGAGAGTCGCCGCCGCTTCTCAGTCTGTGGCTCACTTCACTTTCTGCTGCTGCTGCTGCTGCTGCTGCCACCGAACACACAACACACACACACACACACATACACACACACATACACACACACACACTCACAGTGACAGGGAACACAGTGCCCACTGCCCTCACCCAGTTTGCTGGCCTCCCCCCCTCCTCCCCCTCCCCCTCCCCTCCCTGTCCTTTCGCCCGTCCTGCACAGTCAGATTAGGTCTGTGAAGGGAGGGAGGGGGAGGGAGGGAGGGAGGGAGGGAGGGAGGAGGACAGGAACCATCTGTCCCTCTGCACCCCCCCCCTCCTGCTCAGCCATTGGACGAAACTCAACTTTAATCCAGAACAAGAAAATTCAACAATTAACTCGTGTGATTGTGTGACACCGCAACCTCAGGCCTCACCCGCCAAACTACTGAAAGTATGTGTGTGTGTGTGTGTGTGTGTCTGTGTGTGTGAGAGAGTATGTGTGTGTGTGTGTGGCTCACAAATAAAGAGGCCAAGTCCATAATCCTGGCGAGTCTCAGTTCCACCCACAAACACTGAGCTTCATCAGACATTTCAGTCTGGCAGCAGAAACTGACTTTCACTCTCAGGTCAGTGACATCATGTTCTACCTCACACTGATCTGTGACATCATCGCCTGTCGTCATGGATACGGCTCAGATCTGCAGACGTGTGGTTTATTAGAGACTGACTCTCCTCATCTCCACACCTGCCGACACGTCACCTGTCACTCACTCGCAGTCTCACATCAGACTCGTGCTTCGTTTGATTCATATTAAAGGGACAGTACGCTTCATTTTCAACCTGGTCAATGAACCATTCATCTGCATTTCCTATATATTACAAATATTCTTATGTCGGACTCTTTAATATAATATAACAACTGAATGAAAATAATGAATCAAAACTAAAAAGAGATTTGCGATCTCCGGAGAACTGAGGATGTTTCCTGTGTCAGAGGAATTTTGTGTGCGTGTGTGTGTGTGTGGGTGTGTGTGTGTGTGTGTGTGTGCGTGTGTGTGTGTGTGTGCGTGATTGGCACAAAGCGCTGAGTGCATTAGATTAGATTTGGGTTAGTGTGCAGGGCGGAGCAGAGGACTTGGATAATCCTATGGTTGTTCGGGATGACCTTCACTCACACACACACACACACACACACACACACAGTCAGTAAGTGCTCTGAGTGCACACAGTAACTACATGAATCCCAGTCGATTAACTCTGTTAAATAAAGAGCAGAATCTGTCTCTAATATTTAAAGGAAGAATAAAAGATAAATATTAATATCTATTTTCAGTATATTTATTATTTCTCTCCGGCGTTTCAGTGATTCTGCAGATACGTTTATTTCCGTCTTTTCTCTGAACGTTGGAGAAAATCACTCGGCGCCAAACGAATGTTCAGAGAAGCGGCGACTTTCTAAGAACTCAGGTTAGATAAGATGAGACGTCTCAGACCCTGTTAAGTCGTTTGAACTCAAAGAGAACTGATGATTACGCTAACTCATTTAAAGGTGCAGTCTGTGGAACTTAAGTGAATCACCAGCATTTCTCAAATCGAGAGAATACTCATGATGATGTTCAATACCATGTGCAACTAAGAGTAGTTGCAGTTTATTTAGAATAAGGTCAAACTAAACTATCTACATCACAGCTGCTCCTCCTCCTTTAGCGTTATTATTATTATCATTATTAATATTATTATTATCATTGCTGCTGTTGTTGTTGTTAGCGTTATTATTATTGTTATCATTATTAGCATTATTATTCTAGTAGTAGTAGGGATAGTAGAGGGAATAGGAGTAACAGAAAACAGGTGTATTATAAAAAAAATAGAAGATGAATGTGCTTAAAAGATCTTTTTTAATGTGTTTGTAGTATTCTGTGTGTGTGAGTGTGTGTCTGTGCGTGAGTGTGTGTATGTGTGTGTGTGAACGTGTGTGAGTGTGTGTGATAAACATGAGTTGTTGGCAGAGACGGGGGCCGCGGCGGCCCTGCATTCCTGGAGGCCCCATTCACTCTCAGATAATTACTGCTGCATTGTGGGAGAGGAGGAAGTGCCAGAGAGAACAAACAAAAGCAAATTAGCGGATGCAAATCGTCACTTGAGCGAAAAACGCTGGATCTATGGTTTCAATAGGCCCGAGGAATAACGACTGGCCCGGGTCCAAACCTTGTTTTTCCAAATAGAAGAAGAGAAGTGATCCAGTCATTTTTCACTCGGAACGCTTTCTGATTCACGCTATTCATAAGATGTGTGCAAATACAACTTTTCAAATGTTCACAATAAGAGGATAAACTATGACCTGTAAACAGGAAGGAATAGTTCACTTTTCCTAAATTCACACTTTTTTAAATGGAGTTTGGTGGAAGGATGTTTCCGCTCTTTTTTTAACCGACTGTGAAAACTATTTTCATCGCCATCTGTGATTCAGTCAAATCAATAATATACAGTTACTGTAACTCAGTTTGAATTGTGATATTGTATTAAAGGTGCAGCGTGTACGATTTGGTGACACCTACTGGTGAAGTTGCATCAAAAGATGTTCAGTGCGTCCACTCTGGGCTACTGTAGAAACATGGCGGCGCCCATGGGGTGGACCCGCTGCTGGTGATACTACACATTAAAGGGCTACTTCTAGGGTATTTTGATTTTCTTGTTCCTTGACTACAAAGCGTTGGACCTCACCTGTTTGCGGAGCCACGGTCCCATCATGTTGTGGGCGGGGCCTGAGCCAGTCGCAGCAGGGGTCAGAGGGCGGGTGGGGGGTCATAGAGCCGGATGAAAGGCTCGAGGTGATGACACACACGTCTCCTCGGACCCGACTCCATTCGCCCGGCCGCTGACGACCGCACTCATCTCCTCCTGAGTGTGAGAGTGAAAGACCCAGGGAGGTTAGGCAGGTTTCTCTTTCCTCTGTAATGTGATTACTGAGGTCGGACTGGAAAAGCTCGAAGCAGACGAAAGATCTGGAACGGCATGAGCCGAGGGAGCCGGAAATGTGTCCAGTGATGGAAAAGCTGTTTGTATTGAGAAGAGCGAGTAAACCTCTTATAAGAGACAGGAATAGATGCTCAGTAATCCGGACGGTTTCAACGACAGTAATCCACTTATTGTCTTTTCTCCATCATTTGTCAGACAATGAGCACCATTTGAGTAACACCATGAAACACCATTATTAACTGTAATTTATATGAAAATAAAATCAGAAATGGTCAATAAACAGCATTAAGGCAACAAACACCTGGCTCAAGTTTAAGTAGACAACTCATAAATATTCCAGAAAATATTATGTAAATTGGTTCAAATTAAGTAAAAATACTAGAGAGTATATTATTACCTGCCGAATAGTGCATCATGCAATTCACCGTGTATCTTATTTTTTTCTTGATGTATTTTGGTAACAGGAAGCTGTGATTTATATTTCCTGAAAATTGTCGCTCCACTTCCGGTGCTAACTGGCTTTCCGTCCGACGCTCCAGTAGCCATTTCTTTTGGTTCCGGGGTCTGACTTGATGAAACATGGCCGCAGAGGGAGACGTAGACCTGGACCTGGAGGCGGAGGATAACTGCACCGGCAAACCGGCGGAGAAGCCCAGGAAACATGACAGCGGAGCGGCCGACCTGGAGAGAGTCACCGACTATGCGGAGGAGAAGGAGATTTCTAGTTCCGACCTGGAGACGGTGAGACTGGCAGTTAGCTAGCCGTTAGCTTAGCAGCATGGTAATGTGACGAAGCTAACACATGGTGTGTGTGTGTGTGTGTGTGTGTGTGTGTGTGTGTGTGTGTGTGTGTGTGTGTGTGTGTGTGT
>JAFBJT010109896.1:97898-140398 GCA_016785325.1 Chascanopsetta lugubris
GCAGAGGGGAAAAACACGCCAGAGACACTTGACTTTGAAGTCAACAACAACAAATGAATAAATACACAGAGCGAGGCTCCGACCTGGCTTTGAGAGAGAGAGGAGGAGGGGAGAGGTCAGCGCTCCTCTCACTTCCTGTTTCCTGTTTGGCAGGTCGCTGGGTGGAGGATCACGAGGTCGTTCACAACATGATGTTTGACGCCAAAACCAACCTGAAGCTTCCGCACAAAGTCACGCTGAGGAAGTCGGAGTGGTGGGACGCCGGCGCTCTGCCCTTATGGATCACGGCTCAGAACCAGGTCAGGGGGCGTGGCCCTGGAGACCAGAGGTCACATGGTCACAACTCCACACATCTACGTCGTCTTATCGAGCACTGAAGCAAACGGCTGCACTTCCTCTCATGTCCACCAGCTGACGAGTGACAGTGAGACAAAACAATAACAAAGATGGCCGACATGACATGTGAAAAGCGATGCCAAAGGATCTGTCGCCCCCTTTGGGTCTCTGATCAGTTTCTCTGATGAAAAACATGATTGACAGCTGACGCCGTTTCAGGATTGGTTGAGAGCATGTGTGGGCGGGGCCCGGATGCCATGACTGCACTGACCCATGTCATCGCCACCAGATGGCAGCGTGTGAACATTCTGTTCTTCTTCTCCCTCCAGGGTCTGAAAACCGCCTCCTTCTTCTACCCAGGGGGCGGAGCCAACTACAGCGGTCAGACGGTGAACCGAGCCATCGTGGAGCCGCACGGTCACCCGGACGACAACGAGACGGAGTGGCGCCAGAACATCGACGCGGTGATGGGCTGGTTCTCGGAGGAGGACTTCGACCTGGTCACGCTGTACTACGGCGAACCCGACAACGTGGGCCACGCCCACGGCCCCGACCACGAGAACAGGAAGAAGATCGTTCGACAGATCGACCGCCTCGTGGGATACCTGAGGGAGGCCATCGACCGCCATCACCTGAAGCACACCCTGAACGTCATCATCAGCTCCGACCACGGCATGACCACGGTCAAGAAGCGCCCCCTGGTGGATGAAATCATCCTCAACAATTACCTGAACCTGATCCAGCTCGCCAGCTTCGAGATCCTGGACTACGGCGGCTTCGGGATCCTGACGCCGCGTCCCGGCAGGGAACAGGAAGTGTACAACGCTCTGTCCAAAGCTCCGAATCTGACGGTTTATAAGAAGGAGGAGATGCCCGAGAGTTTCCACCTCGCCAAGAGCCGCCGACTTCCTCCCATCGTGGTCGTGGCCGATCTGGGATTCAACCTCAACTCCGTGAGTCTCGCTGGCAAACTTCTGTTGTCATGGAAACATCCATATAATCTGACACACTGCACCTTTAATATATGACTGACTGAACAGGCCTTTAGCGGGTAGCTGCTTTAGCTAGGTGGCGCCATCCCACGCCTCTGACACGCCCCCTTACAAACCAATCACATGGATGTATCCCCACAGCTGCAAACCTAGTGGCCAAACGGTGGTACTGCAACTTCAGACATCGTCAGTCACGTGCGCAGCTGTGAAGTTAGGCTCCGCCTCCAACGCTGTCCACATTCTCTTTCCCTCCAGAGGTTCATCGTCTACGTCAACAAAGGCGATCACGGTTACCACAGCGGCGAGATGGACATGAAGACCATCTTCAGAGCCTTCGGACCCGACTTCAAGAAGAACTTTGTGTCGGAGCCGTTCGACAGCGTCCACATTTACCCTCTGATGTGCAAACTGCTGCGGATCCGACCGGCGCCGCACAACGGATCCGTCAGCGTGACCCAGGATCTGCTGGTTGACGGCTCCGAGCGCTCAGGTACCGGTCCCACACTGTGTTCTGATCGCTGACCAGCAGGGGGCCAATGGGTGCAGGGGGTGTGTCCTCCAGATCTCAGACCGGCTCCGCCCCCCTGCTCCTCTCGGCGCTGCACACAACCTGACTCATTTACATGAAGGTTGATTTTTTGTTTTGTTTTGTTTATTCAAATTAATAATCATTATTAACTTGACTATATTTCTCTGTTTCTGTGTTTAACATGATCAATTAGTCAAAGGAACAAAGAGTCCGATCAATTAGTCAAAGGAACAAAGAGTCAGATCGATTAGTCACAGAAACAAAGAGTCCGATCGATTAGTCACAGAAACAAAGAGTCCGATCGATTAGTCACAGAAACAAAGAGTCCGATCGATTAGTCACAGAAACAAAGAGTCCGATCGATTAGTCACAGAAACAAAGAGTCCGATCGATTAGTCACAGAAACAAAGAGTCCGATCGATTAGTCACAGAAACAAAGAGTCCGATCGATTAGTCACAGAAACAAAGAGTCCGATCGATTAGTCACAGAAACAAAGAGTCCGATCGATTAGTCACAGAAACAAAGAGTCCGATCGATTAGTCACAGAAACAAAGAGTCCGATCGATTAGTCACAGAAACAAAGAGTCCGATCGATTAGTCACAGAAACAAAGAGTCCGATCGATTAGTCACAGAAACAAAGAGTCCGATCGAATACGTTTTTATTTTATTTCAAAACTTGACGTTATTGTGTACTTCTTCACAGAAACTAGCTTGTATGGACTGGCCCTGTGGAAGATTGCTTCCCGGGCCAAAGCAGGAATGGGCGCCAACCTCAAGAGAAGTAAACAGTGGGAGAAAAACGCCGATGCCACGTCTGGTTTTGTTCCAATCTACGAGTGAGACCACCCTTCTGTAAACTTGATTTCACCGAACAATGTGAAACCTGGAAACTGTAGCTAACTGTTGTTTCCCTTTCTTTTCAGAGCTGACTCAGTTAAACAAGTTGTCAAAAAAGAAGATAGAGACAATCAAGCAAACCTCCTGCTGGTGACCGGTTCTGCTGTCGTGTTGGTGGACGGAAGAAATCTGCAGCCGCTGTGGAGACACAACCTCAGCTCGGTCCTCAGGTACCACACCTGGTTGTTCTGACAAGCAACGAGAATTTACAGATGAACAATCGTCAATAGCCAGTATTTACTTATTCTTGTTGATGGCAATTTGAAGTGGATCAGGATTTGGGTCATATGCTGGTATTTAGAGACACTGTACCATCAAAATATTGATTTGAAATAGCATGCAACTGTTACACTGTTTAAACTGAATATATAAGTAGTGCGTAAAACAACATAACCCAAAACCAAAGTGTCCACACCTGTACAGGAAGCTGAGTCACGTGATGCTGTTTACAGTGTTTTCCTCTGTTCTCATTGATCCAGTCAGCCCTCCTTTGGCCACTTTAACAAAGACAGTGTCCTTGATGTGGTGATAGAAGAAGACACTGGAAACCACACAAAGAGGGTACGTTGGCTTTTGAAAAGGTTTCTCTCGCATGCTGTTTGATCAGAGTCCTACGTTAATGTCGCCATTTTCTTTCCATGAGCAGATATTGATCCTGGATGGTGCGTCTGGCGGTGTGCTGTGGGAAGTCAGTCTTCTGTCCTGTCCCAACACGCCGAGGCCCACGTCGATCCACACCACCAATGTTGTCTCGGTCTTTTTGTTTTGGGGGGCGATGCCCTCGGACAGCAAGTCCTCCGTACGTTCACTGTTCAGCAAGAACGGTACATTTTAAGAATTTTCTCATGGGGGAAAAATGTTTCTGATATGACTCTGTTTTCCTCGTAGAGTCCGTTAATCGAGGATCGACGCTCTTACATGCTGCACCCGCTCTATTCTGGAGTTCTCCTGGAGTCCACCAACAGCCTAGACCACATCATAACATTTAAAGGTGATGTCATGTGATCAATTTGCATATTAAATACCTCTCACCTCACGCTTCCTCCAAGCGTGTAGGAGAAACGACAACCAATCTTCTTAGAAAGCCTCCTCTTATAAAACTGTACTTTTTGTATGTTTTTTTTGTCCTAGCCACTCTGCTGGAGCGCGGGCGCCACGCCGCCTACTTCCTGCTGACGGGTCCCGCGACCAAGGGGGAAGAAGACGACACCGTGGTCCTCAGCAAGAGGAAGCTGAAGCAGGACGTCCCGCACAGCAGGGTGCTGCGTTTGGATAGCGGAGGAGTCTACGAGAGCAATGAAGACATCAAGGAAGCATTCAACCGACTCCGCTTCAGCGACGAGGCATAAGACCAAGAGTGACCCCACCCCCCACTCCCCCGCATCTTTGATCCAGTGGGGTCACAGTTTGGTGGCTTCACTGGACTTTAGGAACCAAAGTGTGTTCATGAGATATCCCTTTCCAACTGCTGACAACCAAATGATTCCTTCGTGTTGGGCTGACTTGATCTGAGAGTTTCTACTGGACATGTCTGAACATTACATATCTGTGCTGACTGAGGAGAAACAACCTCGAGTTTGATATTATCTGCACGCACTGTTCTGTTCTGCTGCTGATGAACGGAGAGGGGACCCGCCTCCTGATTCTCTTTCTAACATTTCTCTCTCTCTCTCTTTTAAAAAAAAAAATGTTTACTGCTGAGGCTGGATGATCGTTTGGATCTATGCAACTTTATGTGACACTGTGCTACTGCAACCTTCAAGACCACACAGTGATGGGGCTACTCTATCTTTAAAACTGCACAGTCATGCTGTGAAACTTGAAATCACCATTAACCTTAAAGTACACTCTGCGCCATCGCACTTCATTAGATTAGTCGTACGCTATTTGCCAAAAGTGTCATGCAGGCAGGGCCGTAGTCCGTGGTACTTTTTTTGAAGATGTGTGTGTTATTTACGAAATCCAAGATGCTGTAACGGTGAGTCAATCGGATCACCATGAAATACCGAGTCACTGCTGTGGTGTAACTGCTCTGTGTAAAGCGGTTTCTTTTCTTAGTGATTTAAGGATGAGCTGAAGAGTAACTTTTGCTGAACATTAATATATTGAACCGGCTTGTTTCTTTCTGAATTGATGGAGCTGGAATCTGAGCATTATTAAAGTGTTTTCAAGTAAGAGGAGTGGGTGCAAATTTCGTTACCTAAACCTCACACACTGGACCTTTAACACATTCATGCATCATTCATACACGGTGAGCTTTTACAGTTTAGGGTTTAATGCATTTCCAGAGAAAACCTCCGGATTCTGAACGTACAGAATAAAAGTTTACATCTCTAAAGAATAAAAGGTAAATACTCTTATTTTGAAAGGAACTGAAGTCTGCATGATCAAAAGGGTCACCTTTGTGTACTGAAAACGATCAGTGATTATACATTGTTATATATACGTTCCACTCAGTAGTTTTTCTACTGGGTAATTTATCTGGAAGACATTCATTTGAATGGTATTTTCTCTATATTTGTCAATTTTAATCCTCCAAAGTATTATTTTCTATATTATTAAAATAGTTTTTTATATTTACACCAGGAGTAGGCCATCTCCACTGAGGCCACCATATTGCACCTCCATCCTTTAAACTCAAATTAAACAGGTTTTGAGTTTCGCTTCGAAGAGAAAGGTGAGGTGTATCCTGCAATGTGCAACCTCACCACTAGATGTCACGAAATCCCACACACTGTACCTTTAATGGTAACTAAAACATTTAAGATCTGAATCAGATCATGCTGTGTTTAATCCCAAGCATTTTGAATCTTAAATTTGGTCTCAAACTCATGAAATCCTGCCACATTCCCACATACAGAAATGACTTTGTCTCCCCCTGGTGGCGAAAGGAAGACACTGCGGATGAGTATGTATGAGCCTACATGCGCTCTGCAGCCCGTCCGCCTTCCTGACATGCGCTCGGTCCATTGACTCTCTGACGCCAGTCACGTATTCACGGCGGGTTGAACTGTACACTTTACTCCCACTATCACGGCACCACGTCAGCTTATCACATGACGCGCGTGGTGCTCCGCACAATGGAAACTATAGTCCCCACGGCCGGGGCAGCGGACAGAACGCAGAGTTCTTAAATCTCCATGGTAACTGCCGACCAACCGGCGTTTTTCTTTCAGGAAGCGGAATATTCTGGCGCGGAGAGGAGAGGAGGAGAGGAGCAGATGAGGAGAGGAGGAAAGGAGAGGAGAGGAGGAGAGCACGCGCCTCTCCCAGCGTCCCACTACCGGGCTGGTTTGACTGGCCACTTCAACTTTACACGTCCTGAATCTACTAGTTACAGCCAGGGCGCGCGCTCGTGTGTCCTTGTTTGGCACCTGACGATGCGCGCCCACGCTGACGCTAATTCCTTGACAGCGGAATCCAGCTGTGGATAATAAATGAGGGTTTCGGGGTTCTACCGCGTGATTCGTCCCGGTTTAACTCCAGATATGACACGATAAACAGGAAGTGTCGAATCAGAAGCTTCTGATAAAGTTGGAAATCGGAGTGTAAACATTTGGCAATCATTAACCGGATGTCACACACTTCCGTGTTGGGGGGATGAAAATAAACACAACACAATTAAAAGTGGCATCATCACCCGCACATCACGTTCCACATCAGATCTGCGTCCAGACAGTGTGTGTGTGTGTGTGTGTGTGTGTGTGTGTGTCCCAGTCATCTCAATGTGACCTGGGTCCGCCATACCGTTATGATACCACCGCACGGCTGCAGCAGCGCCAGCAAGCAGCGCGCACTCAGGCGGAGCGCGCGCGCACGTACACGCACCCACGCACGGCGGATCTTTTTTTCTCTCTCATTAGCATAGGACCCACTCACTCAGACTCACACACTCACATTGCGAGACACTTCCCCGCTCCGGTATAAAAGTCACAGAGGAGGCTCCAACCAGCGGATACAGCGACTTAGAAAGGTAACACACACACACCTGCATGTTTTCACATTTTGATATGTGACGTCACACACCCACGGCTCGTGTGGGGTTGGAAATGCTACGTAATGATAGAATGAAAAGGCTGGACCGTGAGGAGACTTAAGTTCCGAATGTGTTCCTGTGGTACGGTCTCTGTCAGACCTTGTTCTAACTCTGGCTTCCCCTCATTTAAATACATTAAAATGAAAGATAACGCGTGGTGTTGAAAGAGAAAGTGTGAAAAGGGAGGAAATGTGCTCAAAGGCCTCGTGACGAGGCTGTGTCGATAAGACAATACTCCTCGAGGCACGTCTTTCGTTTAATTGCCCTATTTTTTGTTGCGGAACGGCTGCCATCCTGTTTCCCTGACTCACCACAGTCACTTTATAAATCCCTTAGTAAATCATATATTTACTCTACGAGACGAATGTTCAATTAAAGATGTATTTTTTTTCAGGCTTTTGCCTGAAAATGGAAGAAATAGAAAATAAGACTGACGCACCTGGAAGTCGTCGTCATGTCTTGTGCTTGTTCTGACGATGGCAGTGACGTAATAGTGTTATCATCTCCACAGAGGTGATCATGGCTGAGGAGATCCAAAAAAAACTGGACAACTACCGAACCGCCCCGTTTGATGCCAGATTCCCCAACCAGAACCAGACCAGAAACTGCTGGTCCAACTACCTGGGTAACTAACATCACTCTGCTGCCTCAAGGTCAAATCTGTGATGTCTTAGTTTAAAGGTGCAGTGTGTACAATTTCTTTCATTTTTGTCACTTTGAAAAATGTGACGAGACAATTACATGCTGACATTTTCGTGAATTTATAATCACCTAAAGATATCATTTTATTTTCATTTCCCTTAAATGAGCCCATTCATGTATATTTACATGAGGAGGGGTGTCCTCTCTATGGGGGCCGCCATGTTTTTACAGTAGCCCAGAGTGGACATACTAAACGTCTTTAGTGTTCTAATGACAACTGCAGTCTACCATAGGTTCTCCTGCATGTTCAGAAGAGTGAGGGTGAGGTGATGGATACAACATGCAACTTCATCTCAAGAGGTCACCAAATCTTACACACTGCACCTTTAAAAGGGAAACTGTTTTTTTCGTGCAGTGCTGTCATATTGATCAAATACCCCCCGTGTGGGAATCTGGGTCAGGTGAAGCTGGTGGGAGCTAATGCCGCTTACACATCTTTCTAATAAAAGGGCCGTGACCTTTGACCCCTGACCTCAGTGATAATCCAGGCCGAGGACGCGGACACGACCCTTCCCGTCTGGGAGTGAATGCATGTGAGGTCTCTAACACAGATTCTCTGTTATTGTTGATCTATTCTTAGACTATCACCGTTGCCAGAAAGCGCTGGAAGCCAAGGGACAGGACACCATGCCCTGCGATTGGTACAAGAGGGTCTACAAGTCCATCTGCCCCCTCGCCTGGGTACCTGGTTTTACATGTTACTCTACATCACTGTGACTTTTAAAGTAGTCTGAGCGTATACTGTACGTACGCCCCCCCCCATCTGTGTCGCCTGAGTTTGTTTAACGGGGGTCAATCAACTTTATCCTTCCTCACATTCCTGTCAGTCTGTTTCAGCAGTGAGAATCAAAACAACATGAAGAGGTTTGGTCCAAACATAGAGATGGGAGATCCCCCTCTTTCAAATGATTCTCAGCTCGAGGAAAACGCAACAAAAACAAATGTTCAGATATTCTAAGTTACAGCTACAGGGAAAATAGAACATAGCTGCTGAGCATCAGTAATAAGAGTTTACATAAATTAACCTACTGCCTTGGATTTTCATTCCCCATATGGAAGAGAGTTTGGGTCAGATCAGAGGACTGAAGGGCATATTTTTTCTTCTGCATTTTGAAAATTAAAGGCACCGTATGTAGAATTTAGTGATCCTAAAAACTCAAAAGGTCTGAGGTTTAAATGCCAACAGACAGAGGATTTCCCTTCTTTTTAAAAACACTTTAAGTTAATATGCATCTACTAAGGACATTTTGTATAATATTTCATTATTTACATTATTTATTGATATACATCCTCAAGATTTCATCTACACCCAGCCGCAGTTCCTTTCTGCATATTTTCTGTTCATATAATAAATGAACACACAAAGCATTGGGTAACAGTGTTAGAGCAACAGAGCAACACAGTCACATCACATCAAATCAAAGTGTTTCTTACTTGTAAAAGGCAGTATTATAAGTTTGGCTTTTTGTGTCCTCTCTCCAGGTTCATAAATGGGATGACCAGAGAGAGGAGGGAACCTTCCCTGGAAAAATCTGAGCTCACCCTCTCCTGAAGATGTTGAATTGTGAAGCTATAATCTGTTGAGCTAAATGTTTGTGTCTGTGTTGTGGGGAGACCACCTGGCTCCATCACCACCACCACCTTTCCACTGCTGGTGTTCGGTTCCAGGAGTCCACTGAATGGTCATTCCCCAACAAATCTTATATGTACAGCCAGTACGGAAATTCAAATATCTCAGGATATATTTATGGACCCTGCTAGTCCTGTGTTTTTCTCTATCAACAGAGTTCGATTAAGACACTACATCAGTGTCTATCCAAGGCAGTATTTGAGGAAACCAATGCTCCAATGAGTGGAGTCCCACTGTCAGTGCAAGTGCACCTATCAAGTACCAGGCTTATGTATTGTAAGAACTGGATACTGTGTAGGGGGTGGAGACCTGCTTCATTTATTTCAAATAGACCATGTGCACTCGTGTCTTTTAGCCCGGTGGCTCTGGCGCACGTTCATAATAATGTAGAGAAATAGAAGTATCAATATAATGATCAAAATATTGGGGATTCATGGTTTTATTGGGCCTGAATGGCGCCACCTGATGGACACAGAAAGGAGTAGTACCTCCTGTTTTGCCTTACTTTGGTGCACTTCCTGTATCCAGCCCTTATAATACATCCATGATCTTGCCTCAGCTTCAGTAACCATCCAACGATGCACACATTAAAAAAACAACTTGTCCAACTACAGCTCTGTTGCTAGGAAACGGCAACAACAGGCCGGACGAGCTGGAAACACATGATGAAAATCCTCTGTAGACTTAATCTTGTTTAACCAGTCCTGGGAGACCGTCTCCTCCGTTTGTAACGGTAGATGGCGCCCACGCAAAGACACGGCCTTCGTCGACCACACGAAGCCAATCTGGCATTTGTTTCTGATTTTATTCAATCAAATAAATCTACATCAAATGTACAGATTTCATCAAGATTAGAAAAATAATTAAATATTTCAAAACACTAGACGTGCAGTAACAGCCATCCGCCCGAAAAGCAGGACTGGGTAATGGCTACTGCTGCTGCTGGACATAAAGAAATTAAATACATAAAACTGCATTTCATATACAACAACTACCCGTCAGTGTGAGGGGAGTTTATATCAGGGCTCATTGAAGCAGTAAACACCTTTCCAAACACACGTTTAGATGATAACAGTTAATGCTGAAGATTCCCATGCAACAGGTTAGTGGAGTAAATATATATTGGATGAGTGAGTAGAACAACACCAAGAGTATTATAGTGAACCACATGTGTCTCTTCTGAAATAATGAGCGTTTTTCTCAATTTGAGGTAAGTTTAGAGTATTTGCATATAAGAAGTTGCTGCTACTGAAAGTCTTTTTATTTTTTATTATTTATGACACAAAATGTTTACCTCCATGAAAGCAACTTCAGAAAAGGTCACTTGTATTTTTCAAAACAAGGTTGTTCTACTCGTTGCTGAGCAGAAAACAACTGACCAAGTTGCGAGGAGCCCAATATATATTGTAAATTCAAGTATGTGGAATTTTTTTTTTACATTCTCCGAAGTTGATTTATTTTACTTGAAAAGTACAAAAGCTTTGTACTTGTATCTTCAGTAGAAATCTTGAAAAAGGTCCAAACCTGCAGAAGCTCTTCCCCAAGTAAAACCATTACGCTTTTGAAACATACTAAGCATCAATGATCAACAGGTATAAATGAGTGTCAGCATAGCATTAGGACTGTTGGTCGGGAGCAGTCGCCACGTCTCAGACCAGTGAGACCAATCAGCTCATCAGTGGATCCAGTTCAATAAGAAATGTAGTGTCGACCGCATCCCAACATGAGCGTATCTCTGTGCTACAAAGGCATAATAGGACTCATGGATGAGAAAAGACATCAGAGGAAGACCACTCCTTTTTTCATTACGCACTTGCAAAAAAAGATTGAAATGATGATGCACTTTTAGAAAAAAAAAGGTAATAATGTCCAGAAAAGTCTGTCATCGTGCACTTTGGGGGGGACGACCAAGCAACAACTTCCAGGGCTGACAAGAGTCCAATGTGGAAGTGGAAAAACTTGCAATTCACAGCGTGGCCACTTGAGACAGACTCCAAAAGTAAGTAAATCCCCATAGATTCCCATGTTAAAATGGTCAAATATAGAGGTGAATTGGTCTCAAATCACTCACAACTCGCTTATTTCTATTCTATCCAGGTTTGAAATTATGCATAATTCAGGGCGTGGCCTCTTGAGTCACACCTGGGTTGACCAGTCATCGACATCGGCAAGATGGTGACCCGCCTGCCACCAGCAGCATAAGCGCACTGCAGTAAGTCATGGATGCTACGTCCATCTTTATGGGCAAAAGTCCAAATTAGGATTCTCTTTTGAAAGAGCATAATGTAAAGAATCTTTCTCCTGTCATCGTTTCCCTCATCTATGGTCCCAACACTTACTCCCTCACAGAAAGCAGTTCCTGTCCGTTTCATTAGAACACGCCACGAGCAGCATTCAAATTTGCAGCACTAAAGTCACAGGTAGCAGCCACAGATATAGTGTTAGAAGAACGAGGCACGATAACGGGGCTGATCGAACGCAGCCTCATGGGTTGGTCCTGGCACTGTGGGGGTGGGAGGGACGACCAGGGCAACAACTCGTCAGAGATAGTGTGCACGTGTGGAGTTCAAAGCGAGCGAGCGAGAGAGATCCAACCATAAAGTGGAATTCTGCGAGAGAGGGGAGTTAACCCGTCGAGTCCTCTTCGCCACCGCTCGGTGGCTGATCCCCGCGTGAGGGAGGTTGTGAGGTCACCCATTCCAAAAGTGTGGGTGCAAAAAGTCAGTACCTCCTCTTGCCGTGTTTCCCTCCGTCTGTCATGCACGTCTTAGGTCGAAGAGCTGAGATGAAAGGAAGTCGTTTTTTTATGTTTTTCAGTTTATTCAGAGAAAACGATTGAATCCGAGTGCTTCCTTCACTCACCCGGATCGGCCGTCTGCTTCCTCCTGCTGTGGTGGATGATCTGGTTCTCGTTGGTCATCTTCACATCCTGGTCCTCCACGTAACCGCTGCTGCACAGCAAGAGAGACAGAGGACACGGCCGCATGCACATGAGTCAATCTGTTGTGTGCAGAGGGAAACTGGGATGGAGAGAACGACACAAAATGGAGGAGTGACGAATAAACAAAGCTTGGAGCCAACACGTCCAGGCCTTGGGACCAAAAGGTGGAGCTAGAGTGATAAGAGAGTGGGGGAGAGGGAAGGAAGGAAGGAGGGAGAGAGGGAGGGGACTGTGACATCACAAGCGCTGGGAGGAGGGAGTGGCATGGCTACGGGGCGTTCAAGGACACTGGAGGAAACTTCAATATGGGGTTTGACCACAGGGAGGTGCTGGCGCGAGGCTTTCAGAAGCTCCGTGTTACTCACTGTTGGTGGTGTCGGCTGCCGCGAGGGCTGAGGGTGGAGAAGAGCACATATTCCATCAGGCACCACTACTAACAGTGTGCTTTGTCAGAGCAGTTGTTTCCCTGAATCAAATGTTCTTCAATGAAGTCGCAGTGAAATCGAATTCATCCACGACTTGGTGACAGTGAACAAACTGGTGGACAAAGCCCAATTGTGTGTGACACGACCAAAAGGAAACGTAACAGACTGTTTTGGAAGAAGATCACGAGCAGTCTTCACTTCTGCCGAGGACAATATGTTGTTTTTCATCCCTGTAAATTAGTCTGTGGTATTAACCATAAATATGCAAATACTATCGAAAAGATCACCATGACACTTGATGGAAAGACCTATTTCGGTGCTGGTATAGATGAGGGATTCAGGAAGTTTCAAAAATAATTGTCACATTGGGCATATTACTTTTAACGTTTTCACCAATTTATGAATCTGGAACAATCAGGGTACTGATATGTATGAGTATGTGTAAAATCATGCAGCTTGACAGACGGAGCCTTAATGGAGGTATGTGATGCACATCTATTTCTGTAAAATGAGCCAATCATAACATAAACATATAGTTTATCTTTAACACAATTTAAAGCTAGCATCAAAATTGATCAGACTGAATTTGGATAATGCTTGAACACATGAAAGTAAAGGTGCAAATAAAACGAAATGGACTGTGACCATAATCGCGATGTAAATACAACTGCATTATAATTCCACATATAATTCTGTGGAGGGAAATACATCATGAGACTAGTGGTAAAAGTTGTGCTCCTGCATCAGTGGTGGCCCTGAGCATGACTCATGTTACAGTGGGGGCACGATATGACACAGCCCACATCGTCTCCCTTCTGTTATTGTTGTTGTTTGAGCGGCGCGAGGATGAGAGGACAATGAAGAGTGACGCCCACCTGATAACGGTGTTCCTCTCCCGGTGTGCGACGTAGGCGTCGTCTGTGAATAGGATGGTGTGGTACGGCACCACCGGATCGCAGGTCGGCAGAATGCCTCTCGCCACTTGGCTCTCACAGTCCAAGATGCCGTTATACACGAGGAGGTCGTCCACGAGCAGCTGAGCACGCAGAGGGAGACGAAACTGATTCACATTCTGCTGCCACCTTTAAAAAAAGCACCGGCTCACAGCAGAGTGGCTCACCCCAAACTCCTTCACTCCTCTGTGTGGCGTTTTGGAGTAGTTCCACAGTTTGATCATGGACACGATCATGGGCTGATCAAAGATGACGTACACGCGGTTCACCTGCATGGAAACGACACAGGCGCTCAACTGCAAACTCGGAACATCCGAGAGTGTCCTCTCTCTCTCTCTCACACACACACACACACGTGCTTCCTCACCAGGCCTGGAAGAACAGGTGCTAACCACATGTGTCGTCCGTCGTTGGTGCTGTTGACTCCGTCTATCAATTTATCTGGTGTCCGCACGTCACCGCTCACACTGTCCAGCACGTTCACGCTGTCTGGGAAAGCAGCAATGTCTGGTGAACATAATGTTGAGGAGCAGACACTGATTAGTGACCATCAAATACTCCTTCAACGGCTATTAGTGCATGTAGTGTCCCTCGGAACGTCAACTGGATACGACACCTTGTGTATCAGCTGCACAGTGGCATTCATGTGTTAGTGGATTTATACCACAAGCTCTTCCACAAACATGATCTTGGAATGTAAAACATGGATTAATGGCTATTGGCAAAGAGAGGACAGATACACGAAGGTCAGATCCTCCACCTCATTAGAGAGGATACTGTTGTCAGTGAGAATGATCCTCTCGTGGTTCTGGTTGTAAAACTCGAGGCCGTTGAGACCGATGTAATATGGATCTCCCCAGGTTGTTAAGAGCTGCAGCTGAAAAATGACTGGAGGCTCAGGGTCAAGGACTGTATAACATGGGTCACATGGTCCAAGTCCTATACAGGCCGTGTATAGACGTGACAGCCAGCAGTGACAGTCACATTTAACATGTCTACACATCCAGAATTCATTGTTAGATTGTCTGATGTTTTATAAAACCGCGTACATCATCGTTTGAACTACAAATCGAGAACCATCATCATAAACATGGATACATCCACAAGGCATGATGGGAGCTTCATAGTCCATGCTGGCCTGTTCTTGTTTCTTTGAGTTTCCTCTGAAATAAAGAGAAATAAAAGATGAGTGATCAACCACATTCATACATTTCTCCAGAAGAGGGAGCTCATGCAAACTCCGGCTCGTACTTGTGAAAGTCTTGTGCGCTCTTCCCGTCTGTGGGCGTCTGCAGGAAGTTGACGAAGAGGATCTCCTGTGCAAAGTCAAAGTGGCAGTTGCCCGGTCCTTTCCTGATGAGGAATCCCTCCGATGGGGAGATGGGGATATCGTCCATGAACACATGAATCACCTTCACCTGATCCAAATACATATTATATTCATCAGTTTTATGTTTCCAATCTCCATCGAACCTTTCCTAAAGTAGGTGGAAATTATATTTTTCCAATCTTGAAGCATAATACAGAATATCTATCATCTATTGGGTGTGAACTATGCTGCTTTACACTCTGTGCAGTATAGCTGTGTGAATTCTATTTTGGTTTTTCAAATTAGTGACATCTAGTGGTGAATACTCTTCACTTCAGTCTTCCTTTCTAAAGCTTATGGGATAATCAATAGTCATTAAAAGGTCCATTCTGTAAAAACATGGTGGTACAATGCGATGTCAATCCATACACCTGGGTGATAAAATATTTATAAAAACACCAGTATATTTATTTTAAACTTAGATTGCTGCCAATATTCATAGAAGTTTAAGCCTAAATCTTCCATAGCAGTTTCTATCCAATACTGAAGTATCTCACCCCTCTGTACGAGTCCTCAGGAGACTTGTTGTAGTTCCACATGCGGAGCCCAGCAATAGTCTGGGGCTTGTTGAAGGTGATGGTGAGGGGGTGGGAATCTCCACAGGTGAATGGGATCAGCCACATGTGTCGGTCGTCAGTGGTGATGTTGTGGCCATCGATGAGCCTGGAAATCCAAAAATCGTCATGATTTTTTTCTATGTTTTACATTTTTCTTGACGGCGTGTGGAACATTTTGCGTCAGACGTACTTGTCCAGCGTGCGCAGGTCATGTCTGTGCTCGGGTAAGTCGTTGAGGTCGCTAGGTGAGGCGGCCATCATGCTGAGGTCTAAGGGTAAACTCTCTCCGTTTTTCCCCACCACCTCCAGTCCAGTCAGACCCATGTAGTGGGAGTCACCCCATGTGAACAGCAGCTCTACTCTGAGGCCTGGAGCAGGGGGAAGGAGATGATTATTATGAGCCAAGACTTTGAGAAAAAAAGAGAACGGAACGAGAGGATATTGTTTGTGTACTTACACTTTCCAGTGAACATTCCTGGAACATGCTCAACAGTCTCTTCAGACTGACTGACAGTGGGATTGAGGTGAAGTTTGGCCTTAGAAAATATGCAGAAACATTTTAGGCATCATTGTGTGTCATTGTTCTGTTGGTATGTTAAGGCTGGGTTTCACAGGATTCGAAAGATGTAAAGGAAATGTAATTTTAATTGAAAAAAGAAAACTGATATTGCGTACAAGTCTACTTTAAATGTTTAGGAAATAGGGGGACAAATTAAATAATGAAAAAAAGAAATCTGAAAAGAAAATGAGAAAAAAGAGACCCCCTTCTCTAACAACACAAAACCCATTTTTAATGAATTCTTAATATAAAGAAAATGAAATAAACTATTTTTTACAACAATAATAATAAAGAAAATGAATAAAAACAAATAAACATTTCGCGAAAGGTTGTACTCACAGTGACGTCTTCCTCCCTGAACCCGGCCTGTGTGAAGGGTCTCTCCTCTCCCTCCCCATCAGCAGTGCGTGGTCTCTGCAGCTCCTCCTCATTGGCCATGCTGTCGTGACCCTCGCCGTCGCTAAGAAAGGTCTCGTCATAACGGGACATGGCCTCCAGGATGTCATCATCGGTGGTGAATAGGATCGTGTCCCCAAACTGGTCAAGCCCTGAAAAAACACACAAAATGTGAGCTTGAAAGCTAAACACAAAGTGCGACGCCCACTGCCCTGCTCACGCACCTCCAGAGAGGGTCCCCGAAGCTTTGGCAATCTCTCCCCTGAAGATGCATCTGCCATCCAGGAGCATCTCCACCTCTTTCGCCCCTCGGAAAGAGTGGATGCGGGACTTGTTGTAGTTCCACACGCGAATCATGGCCACTTGGTAGGGAGTTCCGAAATCCAGGAAGATGGTGTGGTTACGGCCGGGGGTGAACGGGGCCAACCAGAGATGCATGTCGTCCTGTGTGCGATTGATTCCATCGATCACGTTGGTAACTACGCGTGGGTCTTTGCCGTATGCAGGGAGGATGTTGATGTCTGGAGGATCGGCGAGGATGTGAGCCGGTCGGAGAGGCTCTCCACTGGAGCTGAACACCTCCAACCCATTGAGGCCCACGTAGTGGCGATCGCCCCACGTGGACAGGATGTTGATCACCAGCCTCTGACCCTGTGGCAGCACCGGGATTTCAAACTCGTCCTCCCGGTCCATTGATGAATCTTCATCCGGGACATCGCATAGAGCCCCCTGAGGATTTGAGGAGGAGACGGGGCTCCTGGGTGTGGAGTAGGAGGGGTTGGCTGGGACTGCAGGAGGACAACTGCCCTGACGCTGGATGAACTCATCGAATATGTCTCCTTCAAAGCCCATGTTGGAGATCCGTCCACGCTGGCATTGGTTAAACTTAATGAGGGAGTCCCAGGACTCCATGAGGGTGTCATCTTGCTGGCTGTGCAGCTGGGCCCGAGACGAGCACTGCCTCCTGTTGGTGCTCACCAACAACAACGGCTCGTCTGGAACAGACACAAACAGTAGAGATTAAAAAGGATAAAGGACTTGCCTCGGTGGTTATTACAGTGTTGTGCTTTGTTTACCTGAATTGATCAGATTTGGGGCTCTGCGGCTCTGCTCCTCCGTCTGCTTGGCGGAAACGACATTGTTTTGGAACGAGCCCCTGCGCCCACTGATGGGTCGGTCCACCTTTTGCTCCCCCAGCTCCTCGAGCAGGTCGCAGCTCAGGTCCAGGGAGTCGGCCTTCCACTGATTCCCATTTGCCGGCCTCTCCGTCCCCCGGCACACGCGACCCGGGTTACAAGGCAGCTCAGCGAGCATTGACGAGGACGCGGCAGGCGGCACTTTGGGCTCTGCGGAGTGCTGAGGCATGAGCCACCTGGGCCTCTCCCTGCCGGCCTCACAGCCCTCTGGAGCCCCCCTGCTCAGAGGCTGCAGCCACTGGGGGGCCACGCGCGACGAGGACGGCTGGGTGGTGACGGTGTGCTCCATGGGCACCAGCTGCGCTGCCTGCTGCCTGAGAGAGAGGGGCTCGTCTGAGGTGGACGGGTCGAAGGAGTTTCTTTGCACAGAGGAGCGCCGCGATGAAGACGGAGTTATGGGCGGTAGGGGTGCATGCGACTTTTCCTGCATGTCTATCATAGCCTGATCCGGGGCGTCCAACAGATGCAAACTGGAGCTGTGGTGTTGCTGGACGCTGCTGGCCTCCCAACCGTTCCTGTCGTCATGGCGCTGGGGGCTGACCCCCCTCAGGTTGTGTCCCGAGGACACGGGGCTGGAAAACAGAGAGTCTGTGATGTGGAAATCCTGGAGATCCACGGCGGTGCTGTAGTCATAGACCTGGTTGCCGCAGCCCCTCTCCAGCTCACCCTCGAACACCAGTGTGCTGTTCAGGTACAGCTTTATGTGTCGCGCTCCAATATCAAGCTCCTGAAAGACAAATGAGGAATGATGAACTTTTAACCGCCTGTAACGCTGTGTGACACTTCACACCAAAACAATTCAGATTATATTCTCTAAGATTTAAATGAAGAAATCTCATCTAAGCAAAGTTATGAGCCCATGCATAAGGTCAAAAGATTTATATCGCTGACAGGTCCATGACTGATGCACTACTCCAGGTGCTCCAAGCTAGCAGTCATTAGCACCATCACATAAGTCATGGCTGCCATGAAGAAATAGATAGAGCCCAACAACTCAGATCTACTTGATCCTCTGGAGACAAAAACCTCTGTATTAACCAGATCAGACAACTATCTTCTACCAGCAGCAGTAGCCTCCTTACCTTTCAGCTTCAAGACATCAAGTCACTGGAGGTTGTTGCAGTGACGTATATAAAAAGATGTGTTGGGGCTTTTGAGCCAAACAAGGCAGAGAAGCACCAGCACCACGTTTCCCTCAACACTAATCCTCTGGGGCTAATCTCTCACTGTTCCACATTTGGACTGACTGACTGGCAGCTTAGCCAACCACTGCTTCAAGAGAACCACACCCCTGATGTAAACATGCCAGGACACCGAGTGGGATTGAGACAACACACAAGTATGAGGGATTTCTGAGCAAATGGAAGAGAGCAATCTTTAGAATTGAGATAGGAGGTGGATGATCAAGAACCAGTTTTTAAAAATACGATTTAAAAAAGGGTGAGGACCACATGACATTTAATAAAAAAAATAAAAAAATACACACATGAAGGCTTCTATTGTAGTTCCAGATTTTGATGCGGGAGATCCCAAAGTCCAGCGAGCGCTCTGTGTTCCTGATGATGAAGTAGAGCTGGATAGGGGGGTGGAAGGGACACGTCCACATGTGACGCTCTTTTGTGGTCTGAGATGTGAGAGAGCAGAAGGAATATCACAATATCACTTTAACCACACACACACAATTGTAATACATTGTATTAGTGTCAGCACAGCAAATGTGAAGAATGTAAACAAATCTCAGGAAATTATCTAATACAGGTTTTGGATTCAACTATAAGACGTGTTCAATGATGTGAAAATACAAAAAAGAAAATTTAAACAACACATTACATTTTAAAATTGTGTGACCAGCCTCTCTGTCATCACAATGAGAGGAGCTAACGAGGGGACAACATGCTAGGAAAAGCATTCTGAGGGTCAGAGTTGGTTGGTGTAATCTTCTGCGAAGATTTAATTTGTGCTTACACACAAGCAGCGACCACTCAAAGAAACTGATCACTCCGCCGAGACTCACCTTCGCCTTTCCGTTAACGAGCGCCCCCAGGTTGCCGGGGTAGTCAGCGTTCCTGATGTCCAGGTCGTGCGGCGACACGTACAGCTTCTTGTTCCTGAAGCAGAAGAACTGCAGCTCAGTCAGCCCCACCTGCAGAGCGTTCCCCCAGTTTGACAAGATCTCCATGGTGACGTACAGGGCGGGGACGACCTCAGCTGAAGACTGCCTTCTCTGCAATGACAATATGAAGGATCCAAATGTCTGTAAACACGTCCGTGTCGTACATATGGGATTATTCATCGTGGGCTGACTCGCCGTGTCACTGACTCACCGGCTGCCTGCTGAAGTCTGTTTGGATGCTCTGAGGACTTTTGTGGCCAGGCCCATCCTCCAGATTCTCCAAGGCTGTCAGCAGTTTCTGTTGTTGCCTGAACAGAGGGATGACATCCTCAGCTTCCCGACCTTCACACCGGCGTTGAGGGATTGGCGGATCACGGTGGCGACTACGCTGATAAATTATTCTTCAAGGTCAGGGTGCATTCACACCATAAATTACTGCTAATCTATCAATCCCTCTATGAAACACCATTATGTTTTGTTCTGGCACTTGTCCCTCTACCTCTGTGAGGATGGATGAATAAACGGGGGATGTGTCGCTGTGTTATAACCTACCTGGCACCCATCAGAGTGATTCTCTGCATGGCCAAACTGACGCTGCTCTCATTCTTGTCGTGTATGTTGTGGTGCACTAAGCCATTCATCATCTGGTGGGCTCTGGCCTACATGGAGAGGAAGCGCAAAAGAAACGTCAGGAATAAATAAGCCGCAGGGGGCAGGATTAAAATGTGAGCTCAAAATCCAGACCATTATTGTGTATTAGAAATCATAAAATACATGTCATGAAAACGTCATGATTTGTCGAATGGCTTGAATTCGGCAAAGACGCGTGAGTGAGTGGCAGGCGGACCGTGCTGCGACTGAAGAGCTCGGTGCTCTGCACCAAGTCGTTCTCTCTCTGGATGGCCTGTCGAACCCTGCACGCCGTCTCCTCCGGGTCCCGCTCCTCCACTGATGCCTTCCTGGCTGCTGACAGAGGCCTTTCCACATGACTTCTCGGCCCTTGAACAAAAAAAAAAACATTTCTTTCCCAGTGACAATTTTTTATGTGACCTTTCCAGACACATTT
Organism: Chascanopsetta lugubris; assembly: GCA_016785325.1. Lineage (NCBI taxonomy): Eukaryota > Metazoa > Chordata > Actinopteri > Pleuronectiformes > Bothidae > Chascanopsetta > Chascanopsetta lugubris. The sequence goes on from JAFBJT010109896.1 coordinate 118,598, forward strand.
TTCAAAGGGCCCATGTCATGGGATTTATTTCAAAATGGGTCCGCAGCTTTGGAATGAATCTTGACTTACTCTGACAATCCCAGCTGCCCTCTGAAGGCGGCCTATCCAATGTTTTGCTCTTCACCAACATGGGTCTGGTTGGTATGAAGGTGTCAATGCTTTCTTTCCTTCTCGCAGACAGAGAACGTTCGATCTTACGACCTAGAACAAAAAGAAACGGCGACAAAGGACAAAGAAGCAGTGGCATTCAGTAAGAGTTAAAGCACTTGTTTGTTTATCTAGTAGTGCGGTATAAAAACGGATACAAAGCCCTCTCTGCACAACTGATATTCAACCTATAAATCCATAATGAATTTACACATCAAAGTGCATGATGCCACCTACCTTTAGGTGTGGGTCCAAAGTCCAGGACAATGAGGTTTGTGGAGTCGAAGTGGCTGTGAAAGCCGCTGGGCTGAGGGTTGGAGGAGGACTTGGAGGACGTCAGCGGGAGCCCCAGTTCGTCCAGACTCTCAGTGCTCTCCTCCCTCTCAATCTGCTCCTCCACCCACTCCTCCTCCGACTCCTCCCCCGCGGAGTCTCGGCTGCTCCGCCGCATGCTAACCTCCAGGCTCCGGCGCAGGACCTAGTTTACCAAAAGGTCAGCGTTTAAGAGGGCATGCACGCACGCAGCAGGTGTGCGCACCTCACAGCCACTGGCACTTGCAGACACTGACAGTTTCAGCATTCGCTCTCTTCATGTGACAAACCCAGAAGAACCATGATGAATCAAAGCCCAGGGGGGGACACGTTTAGATGTCCCCCCTTGCCACCTTGACAAGATGAAATCAGACAGTGTGCTTGTGTCTCTGTCTGCTCACCTTCACTTCCTCGAGGTTGAGAAGCACCTTCTCATTGTGCTCCTGGCTGCTTTGGCCTCCCTGGCACTCGGGCCTGGAGCTGAAGGAGCGCGTCACCTTGCACGTTTCCCTGGGGGAGCGAGGACTGCGAGGAGAGCGCGGACTGGAGCTCTGTGTGAAAGAGCAGTGATTGGATAATGAGGAAATGGCAAAGATGGAGAGCTGCTCAGTAGTACAGACAGCTGGCTCTGACACACAGCCCCTCCCCTAAAAAAACACCCACACACCCACACAGGCTTAGCGGGCTCTGTTGTGTTTTCACTCTACCTCCATGTCTATGCTTTCATACGACTCAAAATCCTCGGAGTAGTGCTTTTCTGGGGATAACAGTAAATTTGGCCCTTCCACTGTTCGAATATTCACAGAATTCTGCACAAATGACAAAGGAATGACAAATTACCACATGTACCGTCTGGCGCTTTTCTTTTGAAATATTAACACAATTAAGCTGTACATATCTGAAGATAATAGAGCCTCCTACCTGCACCCATTCTCTCCTCTGGACCTTTCCAGGGGCTGTATGGCTCCTCTTCCTGGCGCTGTGCTCCAGATAGCTCCTATCTTCTCCTAACTGGTGGGCATTTCCACAGACATCTGCCGATGAGTCAGAGCACAGAGAGGAACATGAGCAGTGTGCAGCCGACTAATGCCTCAGAGGAGAAGGAGCACACAGTCACATACGCAGATGGTCCACAGCACAGAGAGAAAGAGCCACTAACTGGCTGCCAGCGACAACTGTCACTATCATTTATTCACTGGGAAAAACGGGACGGGTTTGTGCCACGCGAACTACAAGCCGAGGAGTAGTGGCTGTTAGCTGGTCTCCATACAGTCTGGGAATGACTGAGGCATCGAGAATGTATGAGTATGAGGCACTAAATTTGGTTTGAGTTAAAAAAAAACATGCGTCAGTGTTTTCCGTTTGTAGAGCAGAGCTGTGAAAAATTAAAAGCTCTTGCGCAAGGACTTTGACTTCTGAGAGCGTGAGGGTGTATTTTTGGTCCAGCGGGCCACTAACGTACCTGCTGAGCGTTCAGGCCCCAGACCAGGCGGGGGGGGGGCTGACTTGAGACAGCATCTCTTGGGCTGCTTCCCACCAGCTTCAGCATTGGCCCCGTTGAGGTAAATGGAAAAACCTTGCTCCAGCTTCTCCAATTCAATCTCCCTGGGGTCTTTGGCTTTAAGGCGCTTGAGGATCCTGGAGAGGAAAGGAAACTAGTGACCACCCCTGGAACTGAAGGTGGATGTCAAAGGTACCAGGCTATTTTTAAAGTATGTCTTCAAACAGTGTCCCCATTACACAGCGCTGACAGTCATCATAGAACTTGGGTGGAGTTGTGCATCTCCACTGAGGAATCTAATATATCACTTCCCAACAGTCTGTGCTCACACTTCACCTGTTCTTGTACTGAAGGGTAATTAAATATTCATTCAGAGCATCTTCCACAGCAGAGGCAGACTTGTCTTCTTGGCACGCCCTGTTCTCCTTCAAATGCACAGACACACGCACACACACAGACACAGTCAGAAGATCTGACATGAGCTGATTGAGAGGAACAACACAATAACATGAACAACACAGTGCATGCAGTGTGTCAAACCTTTATTGTGGACTGGTCTGAAAGAGTGACCTAAATATTGCTTAAGTGCTGGAGCATCCTTTTCGTTTCAAAATGCTAAAAACATGCCAAGGAACACGGTGTTCTCTTGTCCTCAAGTGTGGTGGTTTGCAGACTTGTCATTTAGCGTTAGGGTGAGATGAGTGGAAGAGGGGAAAGGCTCGACTGGAATTATGGATCGAATAAGGGAATCTAATGACATGTTCATTGGCTGAGATCCCCCGGGGGTCGAATTCCAGGTGTCGTCACTCCGTGCTCGTTTGTGAGCATAATGGTGGTCATAGAGTAACGGGAACAAAAAGCCATTACATCCTCCAACCATGTACCGATGCATAATAGATGAACTGCAATCTTTTCAAATGAACCAGGATCAATGGCTTGTGAGTCATTGCTTTAGGTGGCAGAAGATGAGAGGAGAGTGTAGAGTGTTTCATCCATAAACTAATATCCCTGTCTTTAGTATTCTGTGAGCCAAAGTGCGACTGGGCAAGTTACTGAACTCCTATCATAGTTGGCAGTTGATAGAGAATGTAAATGTCCAAAGTGTAAACAGTTTGAATGCTAAGTGAAGCTGAAGGAGGGTTGAATAAAGGCAGATACGACTACTTATAACACCCTCGCCCTCAGCTGTTGGGTGTGAATAAATTCACTTTCAGATGAATCTTTATCCGTCACCATCATTACACATTCAAACAAACATGGGAACAAAAGACCCAACTCCTCAGATCAGGGAGCAGAACACATTATAATACAACACAGAGACACTTGTATGATCCAGTGTGTGATTTAGGTTGAATGACCGTGAAATAGACTATGTAAATACATGGACTGTTATTTCCATTATTTAAAAATGAGCCCTATATATATCCTCTCTATGGCGGCCGCCATGTTGCAACACCACGTTTTGAAAGTGGCCCAAAATAAAACAAAGTCAAACACCTTTAGGATTCTAATAATAACTGAATCCTGCCATAGGTTCTCCTTCAGGCCGAGCAGGGAAGAGGCCAGCTGCATTACGATGACACTAAATCCTACACACTGCACCTTTAACACATATCCATGGAAGACAGAGAGACGCATGAGAGCAGCACTAAAACCTTGCAGGCATATGGTACACATCACTTGGTGACATGCGAAACACATCCATGCCCTTTCGATTTAGATCAAATAACTCATCATCATGCAAGACGAGCAAATAATTGACAGGGCCCCTTACTCAGCATCTACAAGGCAACTAGGTTACAGCATCTGTCAGTGTCAGGAGCAGAGGAGAGGCACAGAGATGTGGAGGAAGAAGAGAGCGTTAGTGTAGAAAAAACAACTTTGGTGAAGATAGAGACACGTACAGATTCAGTGGGTTCAAATCCATACGTCTGTGTCAAATTGCAAATGTCTGCTCGTTCCACATGCTGACAGGTGGAGAATGAGTTCCAATTATATCCTCACTGCGATAACCTGTCTTCAAACCTGTCTTCAAGTGTGGCAGTATGAAATAGTCATGTTCGCTAGTGGTGAAATTTGGATTTGATAGACACTCCCTAGGCAAGGGTAATCGAAATATTATTTTCCAGACATAAATGTTGTAGTATAAAGTGTGTAAGGCTCCTAGTAGCTGTAGAGAGTTAAGTGTTTAGACATGTTGGATAATGCCGCTGTTTACTTTCATATTTAGCTTATTCATTTATTTATTTATTTTAGCTTTTGTTGGCCACACACTGCGCAAGAGCACTGTGTCTTTGAGGTGTTGCACTTCGCAGACGGTCCCGAAGGGCTCTCGGTTGCTGCGCATAAGAAACAGTGCTTTTTCCTCAGCTCGAGGGAAAATACAACAGTAACTTGTTCTCCACCTCATTGAAAAACAAACACCGTTCCGCCAATCACGCAGTGATCCGAACGTCCCGTATCTGTGAGTGTCCCTGTTACTTTGCCGAGGAGAACTTGGGAGTGACAGCAGAAGGAATCGCTGGAGGTACACGGTGTCTCGTCATGACAGATGCTGTGAATGTGAAGCAGACAGAAGACATGGTGGCTCACCTCCTGGTCCATCGTGACGTTGCAGGTGATGCGGTGCACACAACACCGCACTGTCTCCCGGAGAGGCGATCACTCCTCAGGATGATGACACACACCTGTGATGTGTGCTGTTGTTTCCACTGCAGAGGAGACAATGAGACCTGAGTTACCTTGAATGCTTGAATGTTGGTCTAAAATAAATAAAAAATGTCGCCCCGCCCAGCCGCGCAAACACAGTGCGGTTAGTTCATGAGCATTTCTTATGCTAAACCACGTCTTTCTCGTTAGAAGACCGGGTTAGCATTGGTGCTTCCCAACTGCTGCGATGGTGTGACAAACAGATGTGCAGCAGCATCTCACCATAGTGGCATTCGAAGCTAAAATGCTAGCTACAACTCACAGCGTCAGTGATATGAAACAAGCTAATGCTTTTAGCCACTTTCCAGTTCTCATTTACGAGGTAACTGTCCACTGCACGGACTGCCCTTTGAGGTTATGCTGCCTTAGTAACAGCTCTGCTAAACTAGCTGTGACGCTAGGTTAACAACAAACACACGTTAGCCAGTTAGCACCAGTTATACCTGATATAGTGACTGCAAAACATGGTTTTTAATCCGCGTTCTACGTCGCCTCGTGCTCTAATGAAAACACTCCGAATACCTACTGGCCCTGTGGAAGAGGAGAGACTTGTCCATTATGTTTTACATTAAATACTTTCTCTGTTTTTCATGTGCCCAGCGTATTATGTTGGTTGGTAACCAGGATATTCTCCACCAATAGGAAGAGCCGCAGCAGAGTAAGACACGCCCCCTACCACTGCCACATTGTAAATGGATATTCGTGGATATCCTGATGATTTACACAAACTATATATAAATCGCTATTTCAGATTTTTTTGAACGATTTCTACATTTTCAAATGAATTTCTTATTATAATAAATTAACTAATTATAGTCATTTTTCTGTATTTCTACACAATTCTTAGATGATGAGAATAGATGTATTTGTATCTATTTACATCTAAATTCATCATTTCATTACATTTCCCACTGTATTTCAGAAAATCTTTTTGTATTTATCTCTGTATTGTTACATTGTTTTTAAATCGTTACAAATGTTCAACTTATTTATATATTTATCCTTCTGTAGTTTTTGTAGTTCATACAAGACAAGCCTGCACAAAACCCATGCTGAAGAAACCACACTCCTGTACCACTGATGACAGTGGAATGCAAATTATGTTATTAAGCAAGAGCACAGCATGAAGCTACAAGGAAAGTAAAATCACTTGCACGTTCATTGTCAACAGTCAAAAGTTCAACAGTTTTTATTATTATAAATCAATACATTTTATATATAAAAAAAACAACCCAGGACAACGGAAAGGGGTTCTCAAATAAAACCATTGTCAATGTAAACCAAACAGATTGGGTTATGGCAACACTCTTACCACACTGGACCCATATAGCAGACTCTTGATTAACCAGCACGAGTTACCACTCACTCACTCATCCCAAAACACCCCAGGCTCTACTTAGGATCAATCTACCATTTGGAAATCTTGAAAATGGAAATCATGTGGTTGACATCAATTTCTCTGAAAGTGCTGCAAGTTTAGCGATTTAGCATGCCATTGTTTTTTGTGTGTGTGCAATGCATTATAACCATCGCCAGCAGCAGCCAACACTACTTGTGAAGTGTGTGCACTATATATCTTCCTGTATAGCTGTTCCAAGGACATGAAGGCTCCTAAACTCTTGAAGGTAAACAATACAATAAATGCAGTGTATGGTGCCCAGTGTTAATGGTCCGGACTGTAATGCAGTTTCTGTCCAGATATGACCACGACCTGGCTTTAACAGAAGTCTCACGATTCAGACTTCTTTAAAAACAACGAGGCCAATGAGGCGTCAGAGATGTGCCAGCATCATTGTGATGTATACAGATGACCGCTTCTTGGAAACAGGTGGATGTTAGAATGGTAGATGGTCAAGGTCAAAAAGGAACAGAGCCAGTTGTTCGAACCAGCTCAGCTCGCTCACTGCACTAGTAGCACTCAAGAATACTCAACACAGGACAAAGGGTGGGTCTGTTATGGAAACCAACTTGGACTATAAATTGTAATTACAGCAATTGTGTAACTGTTACTCATTTGAGTTTGAAAAGTAAATCACCCTTGTACTATAAATGCAATCTGATACCGTTTGCAATGTAGTTACAGGCCAATGGGTGTGAAGGCAACACAAGTGAACCCAATTCATCCTCACTGCACTGCAAGTTGAAAGCATACAAATCGAACTAGAGCAGTCCAATCGAGACAATTTCGCCGCCCCCGCCCCCCTCCCCAAGATAAATCTCATATTTTGGTAGAAAAGACATTATTTGTATATAGGTTTCCCCAAATTTCCCTTCTTATTCATTGCTTACTATTTGTATAAAACGTATCAGCAGTGTCACCCGGGTCTAAATGAACTGTGGTAAAAGGTTATGGCTTTCGATCACCTGCTTTTGAAACCATGTCTTTGCTTTACTGTGCTGGGTCATTGTAGGTAGGTTTAGGTTAAAATGGACCGAGTCCATTTTCTAAACAAAAAAAAAAAAAGCACAGGGGAGGGTGAAAAGGGTAAAACAATAACTTAAATAGAAGTGCTTAAAACATAACAATTCATAGAGCCCTTTCAAAACCACAAAATAATGCAAAGCAGGAATCTCACCCCAACAGAAACGGAGAGCAAAATGAACAGCTGTAACGGTAATACTAATATTTATCCAATGATTCACAGATGTAAAGTTCACCTATAGGTAATTTCCTTGCCTCCCATACGAATATTTTGTGTTTCCTGGTCAGTGGCCCCCCCACGTCTGTGAGCCACGGCTTCCCTCTGTTTCCAGTTTGTCTGTGGATGGGGGGGAGCAGTCCAATTCAGTACACCTCCCCTCCTCCTCCCTCGCCACCAGTGCCTGTTCCTCCTCTTTTTTCCTGCGTTCCAACTCCCACTCCACGAAGGTGTCGAAAAGACTCGGCCACGCTTCGTCCTCGCTGTAATTGCTCAGGTCAGGCCCAATGGCCTGGGTGAAGTTGAGGAACATGTTCCACGTGTCCCTTGAGATGCCCCGAATACCTGAGGGGTTCTCCGCTAGGAAGTCCAGCCAGTGCTCCAGGATGGCGGGCATGTCCTGCGTGAAAACCAGGCGCCACAGGGCGATGGCGATTTCCCGCTGCAGAGAGCGCTGACCCTCCTCTGCATCTAGACCGAACTGGAAGGTAAAGCGATACAGGTCCTTGAAGTTCTCTTCGGCCTGAGCGTCCAGCAGCATGCAGGGGAAGCGTGAGCAGATACCTTTGAGGCTGTCTGCCTGGATGGCCCTGCAGCCTTCCACAAACTCCTTTCTGAGGACACGCAGAAAAGACAATATGTCAGAATGACTTCAGAACAGTTCACTCAGGCATACGAGGCCTGGAAGCAAGAATTCCCCATAAAACTTCAGGAGCTGTTGGGACAAATCCATTTGTAAATGGGTGGGAAACCCCTCTGTTCATTTTTGATCAATTGTGGTGACAAAATGTGTAATGTCATGTCAAAATTGTCAACATTGTTATGTTTAATATCGTCTCAATTGTAGTATCACAGGATTTTTTCTCATCAGCAGCCATGTTGTTTGCGTATGAAAATATTTGACTGGTGTTTGGACAGAGCCCTGGTTCGTCAATCACTACTTTTGACAAATAGTTGTGATTGGCTCAATCTGTTTCTGAAGATCGGGCTTTGGGCTGAATGAGAAAAAGACCAGACCAATCAGAGAAACTAAATAAACGTGAGCTTGGTGTTTAATCTTGTTTACAGTCAAATAGATGCACCACCAGCAATTACTGCTTATTTTCACCACAGAACAACAATGAAGCACTGTGATGTCATCTAACGCAAACAGCAGGCAGTGTTTCTAGAATAGCACAACAACACCACTGACAAAGAGGCCATGGTTCCTTGAAGTTTAAGGGAATACATTTGACCGTCTCCAAAACTGTTTTAAGTTGGTCAATTATTACTTTTACTTCGGTCACAGACCTGCACCTCTGCGGACATACTGTGTTATTGAAGCGGACAACAATATAGGCTTTCAAAGTCAAATCTGTAATATAAAGAGCTTCAGTAAGCATGGGTTGACAATGGGACATGTTGGTAACCACAGTGTGGCATTGTCCAAAGCCTGTGGATAGAAAAGTGCTGAGTTAAGAATCGGAGAGGGGGAGCAGTGACCCAGGCAGCAGGCAGCGCTATTCATCTCTTACACCAACTGCTGAGCGGCAGCACAGAGCCGGATCCATTTCTTCTGTGGCCCCTGTATACCTGACGGAGAGACACAGTGTTTGGTGTGTGGTGTGTGTGTGTCAGGATGGATGGACCACTCTGCTGTATGAAAAGAAAAAAACAGGAATTCAAAGGTCAAACACTTCTTATAAGTGGTCTGAAGTGTGTGTTTGGACAATGAGCTGGTTACGGTGTTTTGAAGGAATGATACGTTTGTCTTAGCAAATCCAGAAGTTCCCTAAACCAACTGTTGGTGGAGTTATAACTTTGTAACCATTTGGGTTAGGGTTGCTGAAGCTTTTTAGGAAACATTAGTCAAAAGGATGCCGACTCTTTGTTCAGCAAGATAATCGTCATGAACTGACTTTTGAGGAGTTTTAAAGTGTGAAAGCAATAATTAGGAGTGAATAGCTAACGCTAAGACCATCAACAAATGATTTCACTTCCACGAGTTTTTCCCCTACAGCCTGTAATCTTTTTGCTGTTTGTTTGCGACCACTGTTTTAAAGACCTAAATGTATCAAAATTAACAAGTGAGCTACTTATTGGAATGTCATATATCATATAAGCTTTAAACTTGACCATAGACTTTACCTCAGGCCTGAAATTAAAATGTCACTCAAAATTAAAACTTCTAGATTCGAGACTAGGGAACAGGAAATAATACCATGCTTACTTAGTTCTGCATTTTGGGGCTCATTGCTGTGACCCTATAATAAGGGTTAATAATATTGTGGTCATCGTTTCCAACTAAAATTGCTAAAAAAAAAAAAGAAAAGATGAAAACATCTGGAAACATTTTGAAATCAGGTCAGATCAGTGCTTATGTTATGCAATTAGCCATTTGACACATTGGAAGTTCAGCCAATTGATTATGATGCACTTTGTCCTAAATCTGACACTTTCCAGCTAATATATAAAAAATGGTTTTCCTTGTATTTCAGTGACTGTGGGACAAGGCTATCGCTAGCTGCAGCTCTGTTTCGGTTGATGTTAGCCTCTCTTGTGCTGGGCTCGGAGCTCATTGTGTGGTCCTGTTTTTTTAGCGAGATTCCCAACAAACCTTACAAGAAAGAGGCTCATGTTTTGTAGAGATAACGTGATGATTTACATCGATGGATGTTGTAAAATTGAGAAGCGGTCAAGTTCACGTCTTCACACCAGCGAACACCAGCTTCCCCTTTTTTGCATTTTGAAAAAACTTTTACCTGAACACTTCTAAGCATTCAATATTCATTTCAATTCTTCATAGGAAACACACTCTGGGTGGAATGCTTTGACAGAGAAAGAGTCATGTTCTCACCAACTTGAAAAGGACAGGAACAGATTCTGTCCTTCTGAAAGGCAATAATAACAGAGCCAATCCAGTTTAGGGGGATGTGTTGAAGAGCTAGCAGCTCTGTGTTAGTGTACAAAGTGTTTCACTGCCAGAGTGGAATCTAGTCTCAGAAAAGTTTCAGTGAATGAACGGTTTGTGCGAGGTTATATTTAAGAGGTGAGATGAACCATATACCAAATAAGATGCAGAGTGTTTTATTGCGAATGGGTCTGAAAACATGGTTCTGCAATGCTGGTTTCAAAGGGATATTAATTTAACGGGGCACCAGGAAAAGTTTATGAGAGCTGGTGAGCTAAACCAGAGAATTGAACCAATGAAGCTTTACTTTTTCATTAGTGAGAGCAAAGTTTTTATCCGTCATCAAAATGATCTTTACCTACAGCATATTAGTGATGCAATTTCTATGAAAATACAAGGGAAAGCCAAACCACAAAATTCGACACTACCTTGTAAACTTGCACATCGTGGCTGCTTGAAACTTCCAGGCCAGAACCAGCACACGGAATTCTGCCGGGTCCACGCACAGGTCGTTGCAAAACCTCTCCATGCCCTCCTCCAAGATGGCGTCCTCCTGTTCGTCCTTGTAGCAGCAGAAAAGCTCCTCGATCCTTAACAGTGACAGTCCATCTGCATCTAGGTACTCCTCCTTGCGTGGTTCTCCCATCAGTGCAGGTATGATGGGCGTCTCCACCGTAACGTCCAGGGCCTTGGTGCCATTCGACAGCTCGCTGGTGGCTTTGCTACACGGGGCGCCGAGCTCCTCTTTATGGCTCCCACCGCCTCCGCTGCCTTTCTTGTGGTGGGACTTGGAGCTGCTCTCCTTGTCTCCACTCTTGCTGCCGAGTGAAGACGTTGGATTCTTACACTTGGTGACACACTGGCCCATGTCTTCCCTCCTGGTCCCGCGTCTGTCCCTTCCTCCTCACCTTCAGACCCCGTCCCAACCACCTAGACGCCTCTGCTCTGGCCCGGTGAGACGTCTCAACATACCCTCAGGCCTGAGATGAAAGCAGAATTTCACAGTTCATTATCACAGAGTGTGCCTCTCAGCTGAGTCGGTTTAATTTACATTTCCAAAGTCCAGCTCCACATTTCTGTGGAACTCGGTAGAAAGAAATTAAACCACGGGGAATTTTCTAATGTGTTGATAATGGGAACTACCTTTGCCAGAGCTGCCGTGATCCAAGCCTAGTACTGTTTGATTGTAAACCCCTACAAAGAGAACAGGGAAAGAGAGTCCATATTATGTACTACATACATTCAATGTTTATACAGTGCAGAACACCATGGAAACCTAGACGAAGACATTTGAAAGAGAGAAATCACTAGAAACCACAGAACCCTGCAGAGGGATTGAGAGATTGGTACACTGAGGAACTGGATAACTTCGAAAAATAACTTTTAGCCAATTGCTTTTTAAGAACAGAGAGATTTCTATTACTACATTTTATTTAAACTTACAGCTGTATTATATCAAAATCTATTCATACAATCCTGTGAGTAATTTTGACACAAATAACTTGTATTAAATCAGCTTTATCTACATATCCTAATTTGACAGAATGAATGAATGCATTTGTTAATAACCAGCACAAACAAAGTTTACTCCCTTTCTTCACTAAAGAGTGATGAAAGCATATAAACAGACAGATCACAGACTTAATTAACTTGTAAATAAGCCTCTTTAGGTTTAGATACATATTATTATTTGATAGGGGGGTCAAATAATAAATGGGAGAGTAACCTGAGGACGTTATGAGCAGATCATGTCAGCAGATCATTGTAATTCACTTTTTTAATAGGAGGATTAACAGAGCTGATACAATAACTAACAGCATGTAACCTGATGGTTTCAGGTGATGAAACCAACCCAGCACATGAAAATCTGTGACCTCTCTCCATTCTACCCGCTTGCTCAAAAATAATCTGATTTGATGAGGCCATGTGTATGAAATTAATCACTCTGCTGTCACAGCAACAGTCACAACAGGCAGGGGATGAAGCGAGGGTTCGGTAACTAATAAAACAACTGGTCAGGAAGTCACTTACAGAGTGTCCGTCAGACGGCACTGGCCACTGATCAAAGTGTCCTCCTGCTCTGCTCCATCATTGTGCCCTTGATGTGTGCCGCACTGAAAAGACACATTATCTTGTCACCATAAGCAGAAAGTGATATCCCATCCCATCCCAACCTGCAGAACTATTTTGGTCAATGTCGCAGGAATATGTATTATGAGCACGACGCTGGAGCTTGTCCTTCGCCGGGATTGTGCGTTTACTAATTTTAAACAACAATGGGGATGTGTTATTGCATGTGAGGTGCACACAAACAAAGCACTAGGGACTTAAGCAGGGCTTATGCATCTCGGGTTCAAAAGCCTATGAGGCTGGGTGTCCAGTGAGGGAGCTAACACACAGTCTGGCTTTGCCCTGGATTACAGATCATTAGCTCTGTTTCACAAATCACAACTTTCTGATCTAACTATCATACCGAGTGGTGATCATACACAATCAAGCCGGTGCCACCCTCATAACAGGGACGGAAATAAAGGGTCAGTATCATAGGGAGAGTGTGAAGCTGTGTGGGTGATCACTGCATGTACAGGTACTGGACATGTAGGGGCAAATCACTCACTGGTGGAGGCGTGAACACATGCTCTACTTCATTGATGAGAAATGTCTAAAATGAATGCCACCAATATATTAGCATGCTAGGCTAACAAACAATTTAGAATTTATTAGTTTGAATTGTTGATATTATTACAATGCGCTACATTCGACTAGCATATGGATATCTGCTCTATATACAAGGTTTCCGCCGTTTGACTTATTTATTTCTAATAACACATTTGTGTTGATTGACATCAAGGTTATTATGAATAACAACTTGGACTCTTTGGGAGGCACAAACGGGGTCATGAGAACCCAGGAGCACATGTACAAGACTAAAAATGCCTGGTAAACGCTGTTATGGTCGTCACACAAACCTGGCAGTTAAAACATACATTCGGTCTGGTCGTACTTGCAGCGAGTCTGAAACAAATCTCCAACGCATCAGCACAATTTACATTTTAAGTGTCTGGCCCTAGCGACATCGCCATAGCTAGCTAGCATGAGCAGCTCGTTTAACTAAAAGTTAGCTAGCAGCTAAGCTAGGTCCTTCGGGTTAAGACATCAGAGATATGCCACACCTGTGTCCATCCAGAAACTCACCTTTTGGGGGAGAATGTGCCATGTAGAGCCGGGTGTACACCACTTCTCGAATGCCAGTACAGAAATATAAGTAGTTGATAAGTTGGCTAAAAACAGCGTTTACAAGCAGGAGCGAACTCAGTCGAACTCGTCGCGTTTACTCAGGTAGCTAGCCGACTAGCTGCAAGCTAACAAAAATAAACTTCCACATCAATCTCACATCCTTATCCGCGTTGAAGTGAAAACTGGTCAATAGACGCCGAACCAGAGTGTGCTTTTAAATCCATTGTGAATAGTGTGGGTCCTGGGGGGGGGGGGGGGGGGGGGGTTAAAAGAGCAGCTCAGACTACAGCAGCCAGTTTCTTTGTGCTTCCCCCTTCTAGTCATTGAGTGGTGCTACATTATGGGCATTTTCCTGCATCACTTCCTCCAACAGCTGATCCTCATCTCTGCGGTGGCAACATGACAAAATACCTATCTTTTCACAAAATGACGACTTTACAAAAAAATGTATGATATCCACATTTACTTATTGTTGTATAGATATCGACGGGGACGCGCGTTTGAAGGATGACAGTTTGTAGAGCGTTAAAAGTATACTGTTAAACAGCGAGAAATTCGTGAACACATTTGTAACTCGTCAAACACGGTTTCAGACAGTTTTAATTTTAAATAATGACACAGGATGAAAAAACAAACAAATATTTAGGCAAAATGGACGTCGTTAACTCTGTGTCGGATTAAAAAGAAGAACCAGTGGTTCGTGTTTGACTTTATTTCTCGTTTTCGCTGCAGTCGTGCCTACGTCATCATTACGCGACAGATGTGTTTTGCACTGTCCTTCTGTCAGGCGGCTGCTGCTGCTGGACTAGCCTCGTCCCCACACCTTGTCGGTAGGTCACAGTTTGTGCTGTAATTGATTGTAACGCGCGAACAAAGCTGATGCCAATGGTCACAAAGAACGTGAACACAGAATTAGGCCAGTTCTCTCTCATAGCAGAGGTTCATGTGTAGTGCTGTCATTAGAGGTGGGTCAACGTGAGCTAGCATAACGCTAATGAATAAGAAATACAATTAAAAATAAAAGCACATTATCTTAAATAATCAATCTCCACATCCATGTTTAGAGGAATGGAATACCTTACGCAATACATAATGCATTTACTAGATGGGGCTGTGTTTTGAAACTAGTCACGTGTTGTTTTTTTAACGACATCTAGTGATGTCATGTCTCTGGACAATATACTCGAGAGACTGAACATCTGGCCCAGGGCCCATACTCCCAAGGGCCCCCGGAATGACCTCAGGTCACAGTGTGTCAAATGGATTTAGTCACTTTATCATTCCACTTTAGTTTAGAGAGTAGGTGTTGAGGTGTCAGGTGTTGTCATTTACCTCTCTATATTACTTAATGAGTACATAATTAATAAAGGCATTCAAATCAAGTTTTGTAATATTTCAAATCCTGAATATTGACAGGAAGTTGATCCTTTTCCCCCCCATATAAATACACATTTATTACTGGCCTCTAGACCACAAATAATGGGTATGTGAACATGCGTGTTGCTTTCTGTGTCTGGACTGAAGAGACAATCAGGTGAGGATCATATAAGTGCTGGTCTGAGAATGAAATGTCCTGTCCTGTTTCTTTTATATTTACATTCGTCTGCACATTTGTAATGACAATATTGTGTATTGTTTTTTCCCCCCTCTTTTCCTTCCATAGAAATAGATCATATGTTCCCTATGCTGAAGGAGATGAGTTAGGAAACCTTTACGCTCCTTTCCTCTTTATTTAGTATTTATAAGTTACTGTTATTATGGTGGTTGTTTCATGGCATCATGAACACACCTCCAGAATCTACATAGACGTAAATTAGCAAAGGGACTGTGTAAGTTAAATATGGCTTTTGCATTGACACGTTTCGTCATTGATCTTAATGTCATTCATCCTGTAGGCCTATGCTACTTACTCAGAATTTGACCCCAGATGACATCCTCCACACGCAGGATGGTGCTTTCACTCTACACTCGGGTGTTTCGTATCGCCCGGTCATGGCAGGCGCAGAGTGGAGTTACAAGTGACACGGAGATGGAGAGAAAATATATACTGCAGGAGGCCCGAGCTCTGTTCAGACAGAACCAGCAAGTGTGGACACATTCTGTTAAAATCGACTGTACAATAGACGTATCTGCGAGAGTGTGATTCATTGGTTCTCCTGTGCTTTTCATCAGCTCACAGAACAGGAGTCAGTAAAGAAGTGTGTGGAAGAATGTGAAGCAAGGATAGAAATAGGTAAGAGTGAAGGAGGAGCTTTGTCCTGAGGATGCAATTTTAAAGTTGTGCTATTCTGTTATTTTCATGACCCATTGAAATCCAATGAAAACAAATGTGTGATTAGTGTCATAGATCCTAGATAAGTGCTATGATGAACTTAAGACTGTGACACATCTGCTTCCATGAAAGATCAAGTGACACATTTACACTTTCACCAAATCCTCACATGTTTGCCTTTGCTGTTGAACATTTCTGTTCAGTTTATGTCACTAAGTGTTAAAAGAAGTGGGTGTGTGCACTCTTGTTCAGCTTAAGTAAACAGCAGTAAACACTAACCTGATGATCTGAAAGTTACTGACAGCAGAAAAAGCAGAAGCATCAGCATTGGCAGTGTTTATAGTGTCAACAGTTAAGTGAAATGTAAACAAGCTGTAATGTTCTGAACAAAGAAAATCAGCACGTTTGTTGTTTTCAACTCTGTCAAGGAGGCTCTATCTTAATTCCATTTATTTAATTTCATTTAATTCATTTGTAAGTTCACTAGACAACAACAACAAAAAAACTTTGTAAATAGAATAGGTTAAATAAACATCAATATTATGGGAATAAGAGATGTTTTGGGTTGAACATGTGAGACTGTGTTAATTTACACTCAATCATATCTCCTTCACAGGTCTACATTACAGGAACCCTTATCCAAGGGCTGTAAGTTACTATTCGTTGAGTCCACTTTTGTTCCATTGTGTGTAGTTTATTGTGTTGTTGATGGATTAAAATCTGAAATTCTGATCTTTGTATTTTCTTCCAGACCTATTTACCACCACTGGGACTGGCAACTCAGAAAGGCAGGAAGCTGCGAGTGCAGCAGCGCCTGAGGAAGCAGGCCAAGCCAATTTACTTGCAGTCACATGATGAGACCTGATGCTCAATTTCGTAGATCTTCGCCAAGAGTTCAAATTTCCAAGGACAGGAAACAAGAGTGCAGTCACGGGCTGATCTCAATGGCTGAGTCGTTGCTAGCGCTCATTGATGCACGACCGCTTGCCATTCAGGAAAACGCCATGTCATCGTATTTTTTTTATACTACAAACTGTGTCAGCACAAGGCTGTCCTATCATGTGGCATGACCTGTATCATAAGATTAAAACATTTATATTTTATTTATTTTCTGCAGTGTAAAAATGTAACTGTTTCTCTCGTCATTAGAACAGTATAGAAATAAACATTGGTGTTAGAACAGTAAACAGTTCAATTGTCAGGTGATAAATGTTGAAATTGATAAGAGGTGCTAATATTTTATCTGTAAACGATGTGTTGTGGCGGGAAAGCGTGAACACTAACAGCCATCACACGTTCTTACTTGTTTGGGGTCGGTGTAAATGCTGTTACTGTGGAAACACAGGACTCAGACCCTGTAAGACCTTTGGATTCTGCACAAAAGAGCAGACTGTTGTACTGAGAGAATGGATCGTGCATGTGGTGGGCATCGATTCAACTTACTGGCATTCTGTGTAAATAAAATCAATCCACGGTGGAACATTTCAACCATAGCAACAAAAAATAAAAAATAAACTTACAATGTAAGAAATCATAAATAAAGCCATCTGATAAATTGTATTTACATTTGAACTCTGGCCACTCAGGCCTGGTTTATATAAGCAAAATACATAATTTGGAGATGGGTATTAAAGCTTGGCATTCAACAGGCCTCAGGGTAAAACCATGTAGAGCACTGAAGTCAACTATGTCTATAGTATAAAATATACAAACGCTGCCCTCTGCTGGAATGTAGTTGTACACGGCCCTACAGTAAAATGACAAACACCCAATGATGTTGGGACTTTGATTTAGACCCAAGAGACTTTGTCTAGGTGCTGTTTTATTTTGTAGTATGATGACATCATCAGTGGTCTAAATGACTATGGAGTGAGTGTATATTTATCACAGCTTAGTTCTGGAAAACATGTACAATCTTTATCCACCAGGGGCCACTCTATACTCAGATACTGAAGCCTTCTTCACACAGTAGTTCAGAGAGTTCACCTTGACTAGATACAGGGGACAGAGAGGACCCCATTCTCTCCTTTCCACGTGAGGCAACACCAAAAATGACACAAACTTTGAAAAGGTGCCAGGGTGTGAGTAAATACAGTCACTCTTCATTAATACTTCTTTTAATTCAAATTAGTGAGCAATTATGAATTATTTCCTCCTCCCAAGCTTGTTCTCCAAGGGCTGAGTCACACCAGTGTTAAATATCGGTCTGAATCATATGCTCAGGTGGAGTGCTCTCTCTCTCTCTCTCTCTCTCTCTCTCTCTCTCTCTCTCTCTCTCTCTCTCTCTCTCTCTCTCTCTCTCTCTCTCTCTCTCTCCCTCTCTCGCTCTCAGTGATAAATGACTGTCCTCACTGTAATTGACCTTTGATGAGAGCAGCAGAAGCTGCTGGTTGTCTCAACATTAATGCTGACTAGTGAGTGAGACACTGCATGCATTCATTCTGTATAACAACAACACCACTGCTTTGCTGTGCACCTGTGATGAATGAAAATGCCAGGGCAAAAATATACGTAAGACCACAAATATTAATTTCCAGTCTCACACTGAACTGGGAGGAACTTCTATGTATGTCAAGACATAAATATAACACAGTCTAACTGACCTCAAACAAATGTACTCCGTGGGTACAGTGATGAAGTCTCTGAAGTTAGGATCTTCCCTGTGTATGTTGAAAAATCTCAAATTATTTATGAATTGAATCATTTGGAAAGAATACAATCTGTATTCAGGACGTATTCCCCCTTACAGTCAAATTATTCACCATTGCTGCAATGAGCAGATTTACTCACACAGACCATTACAATTATATTTCCTCTCGCAAGTGGACTTAAAAATGGCTGACGCTATGGCTCAAGTACACCTGTTGCTCAGGAAAGTCAAACTCACTTTAGCTCATGGCCCTTATAGGGCCAAAGTTGAGCCCAAGTGGGCGGGACCAGTAAAATCATAGCATAATAACCTATAAACATTGACGACCTGTTCCCTTCGAATATTGTACTAATTAAAAGGTAAACTTGTCCTTCATTGAGCCCGACAGCTCCAGCGTTGTACTTGACAGTGTTGTGTGCGACCTCCAGTGGACACATTTGAAATAGCAGCTACTTTTATTGAAAAATGTCTTCAATGTCTGGACTGGACGATCGGGCGGGTCGGTTTTGGCCCGCGGCCCGTATGTTGGACATCCACGCTCTCGCAGGTGAATCTAGTCTCTTGGCATTTTCACTCCTCTCCCAGGTCAGATCAATGAGAGGAAACAATCCATTAACTTAATTAATGACCTTCTGAATCTTCATTTTCAAAAAGTGCCTGACTAGCAGTATAACCTGGATATCTGTAAGAGTGTCCGTTCTGGCTGGGTCCTCAAAGCACGCCTGTGACCCATTTTCATAACAATGACGTGCGCTGGAAACTGGATCAAGGAAAGATCAGGCTCTTTTTAAGGTTGTCTGGTGTAAATATAGGTATTTGGAGATTCACCTGAGAGCAGTGCCATTATAGAAATGATAAATAAGCTCGAGTGCAGGAGGGATACGGAGGAGGAGGGTGATCCATCATGCAGCCCCCTCGCTCTGAGTGCATTATTTAGGGGGTTTGGGAGCCACCCTGGGGGAAATATGATGGAGGAAACGATGGGACATGGGAAACAAAAGCAGGTACAACGGGGTAAAGAATAATGCTGCAGTCAGACATGTAATGTCGCACTTAAGCAGCTGCAATAAGGTAATCAGATGCGTTGGAATGAGGGAAATCTCCTTGGCTTACCTGGTCAGGTTGCCTCAATGCACGATGCAGATCGTGTTATCAGCTGACCTGACAACACTTGAACCAGCATTAAATAAATATCAAGATTGTTTTCACTTTACTATGTGGCCAAAACACACAAAGTAAAGCAATCATAGGGCCACTGCAGTCGCCTGCTTTTTCAAACAAGGAATAAGAGCAGATGGAATCAAAGATTTCTACATTCTTCCCTGATCCGCTGCTCCATGCCTCCTAATGTAAAATGCGCAACCGTGGGTCTTTGTTGCCCATTTGATTTAAATAATTGTCACTTCTTGATTAGAGTGGTACTCCTGTGAGTCGGTTAAAGGCAATCAGCCTCATCAAACTCATGGTATATATTAACGTGAAAGGCAATCAGGCATTTTCTGAACCCTCCAAGATACAAATACATCCCAGCAGGCTAGTGGGAATTCTTCCATGATACAATGATTCCTATTGTATACTTTCAAATCTCTACATCCACTGTGCTGTTGACATAAGCTTTATTCCGCAGATGGCCTTTTCTGCATGCACCAGGTCAGCGTATACTCACACCAGGTTTTCCACCGTTGGCCCATTGGGCACCGTCTTAAGTTCATTAGTGCATATTAAAACGATGCTATGTATCTGTTTTCACTGCATGAATAATTTGTCAATCGAGTCAGTAACAGAGACAGTGACATTTCCATTCTCTAACTTCAAGGTAAACAGAGCTTATAAAGGACAGCAATTGCAACCATGATATGTTATTTAAAGTGTCTAGTTGTAATTTTGACATCGCTTAATTTACTGTATTGGTATGAACAGCAGACAGAGGCATGACATGACATGTCATCATGTATCCTCAAAACAAACAAGTGCACCATGGATCATTTGTTTATAAAGAGCTCAAAGTAATAAGTTTATAAAGTGATATAAATATCCATGATGATGTCACACAACCGTAACTGATAAGTGAGAGAACTGCAGCAGGTATAGAGGCACATGACTCACTCTAGTGGTCCAACAGTGGTATTACAGTGTCCACACTTGTCAAAACTGTTCTTTCTAAACACATATATTATCATGTTTGAATAGTCAAAGTTAAAAATAACCTTAAAGTGTTATATTTGGACTTCCACTACATCTGCTCCCATGACTGAGCAATTCACTGCTCATTTCTCATCTCCAGCTCTCCCTCTCACTCCTTGCTTTCCTCGTGGCTTTTGTTTGCGCTGTACATTTTCACGTTGTCCAAGCGTGCAGAGCAGCAGCCCTGAGATTCGAGGAGGAAGCCTGAGGTGTGAGTGAGTGTGGCGACTATCTGCGAATGCCCACACAACAGAGAGCGCAGACAAGTGCGGAGGCATGCATGGTCAAGCTCCGTCCACTGGGATGCTCCGCCCAGAGTGTGAAGTGTATGCAACCGTGTCTGGGCGGGGCTGGGGGATGGGAGGGGGTGGTGTCGATTAAGTTCTGATGAGCAAAAGTTCGCACCCAACACTTCAACCCTACTTCAAGGAGATTCAGTGGAAAAATGCAATGTCATTACTCTCTCTTCTAGTTCTTTTCATAAGCACCCACACGCTGAGCTCACTTCCACTCAGGACCACTAGCTGCTGAGAGTCGTAATACAAAGCCTGAGAGTGCTCTATATTATCTGTCAACCAAAGCCACGCACCCACAAATGTGAGCAAGCACTTCTGCGGGCCGTATTTAACGGTGACTAAACATGCTGAGATCCAACTCCACAGGTGGGTCACAAGGTGACTGTTCCTGGGTAACTCGAAGATGCCATCAAATATTTAGCTGGCCTCCTTTTCATGATCGTGGAATGTAAACAAGCATATTATCCCTTTGATTGACGTGCGGTCTTTTAGGGCTGGCACGACAGTGAAAGCTTAGACAGCTCCTCGGTGTGACGTGAAAAACCAGAGACCTCAGAAGAGGATTAGTCACCAAATGACATTGTCTGCAACATTCGATGAGAATGGGAGGAATGTCAAAGAGATGGACAACTAACCATGGATTCTGCAAAGTAAATAAACTAGTGGCTTTTACATTTCTGAGACAAATGAGAGCATGATAGACAAAAACAGTTTTGGGGCTGCTGCTGTTTTATAGGGCACCTCTATGCTGAGAAATCTACCTCTATTCTGCATCTTTTGATCCATCCTTAACATTCCCTCCACTAGCGCTCCTCCACACTTGCTGGTTCAAACACGGGGGGGGGGGGGGGTGTAAGCGCGGGGGGGGGGGGGGGGGGGGGGGGGGGGGGGGGGGGGGGGGGGTGTTAATGCAGGGATGATTTGGGATGTTTGAACAGGTCCATGCTTCAGTGAAATCACATTA